>JAQIXQ010000031.1:0-87958 GCA_034700485.1 Pseudosinella alba
CTACACAATTGCCATATAGTGGCTCATGACCACTATACATATAGTGGCCGAATTCTATATGGTCATATTTTCTGCCGCCCTTGGGCGGCCACTATAGCCCTACTCAACTGTATATTCATATTCGTAGCAAAAACCAAAAGAAAAGCAAACCAAACTCAAGTACAATTATCTCTATTGATTTTCAACAAACTAAAACAAAGAGAATATGACAGGGGGAAGAAAAGGTTAAAAAATTTATACATGTTTGTAGATATTTTTTTCCTCCTTCTTCGGCTTGTTGTCATTCATTTTCAAAGTCAAACGAGTTATGTGGCCGTCAGTCATAATTCAACTAAATACATATTGGATTAGCGAATATATTTCATTTCCATGCACACAACCTATATTTATCTGATATTGATGATATGATGATGACATTATGACGGGAGTTTAGTTGGAGAAACTGCCACTCCTCCAGTTCAGCTCCACTCCAGACCACTCTCTCCAAAAATCCAATCCAATTCAAACCGAAATCCAAAACCGTTCATTTTATATTCATACTTTATTCCATCGCTGTCATCATCATCATGTGATGTCTCACGCTTTGGTTCGTCATGGCACGGTATTATTGGAGGGGCCTCTGACGAAAAAGAAAGTAAATTGTTTTCTATTGAATTTTTCATTAATTTTCCTTTCATCGGACGATATAGGACGAATGCATCATCATCATCATCATCATCATCAGCTTTAATATCATGGTCATATGAGTCCCCTCCTCAGTTGGGAGTCTTTAAAAGCTCCAATCCAATTCCGATTCCTCCGATAGAACTCAGTCAGTCAGTCAGTCAGTCTTAAGTCAAGTCAAAGCAAAGCAAAAAAAAAAACAACCTGGCGGAGAAAGAGGCTAGAAGGCAGGGAGAGAGAAAAAAATCGGGGAAATTCTTTCTACTCCTCAGCTTTATCCACATGTGGACTCATATATTGGGGAAAGGGAAATTTATTAGCCTCTTCGGCATGACTTGGAGTGAATCTAGAGTAGCTTTAGCCCGTGTAAAAAAATAATATATTGCTTGGTCTCACCCAGCAAGCCCACTTGATACACGGGCTTTTTTATATGTGGATTTTGCATTTCAACATCATCATCATCGTCATCGTCATGATGACGATGATCAAACTAAAACACACAAGCAAATTAAAAGACGAGCTTTCTGCATTGCATAAAAGAAAAGGGAAGGAAGGAAAGAAAGGGAATAAATCCGTGTTTTTTTTACTCGGGTGAAATGACTTATAAAAAAGGGCTAAAGAAATTAGCTCGCTCCTCGATCTCGATCGTACGATGAAGAAAAAAGGCTTCTCCAATCCAATCCACCTAAATAAGTTTGATAAAAGTTTGGAATATTGCATACGGAGAGCACAGTTCACTCCCAGTCACTCACTTACCTACATATATCGGGTGACTTCCTCATCGATATGATCATGGGCATGGAATGGCATGGCTATGGCTTGGTGGGGAAAAGTGGCATGACATGGGATGTTGTTGATGATGATGATCGGGCTTCACATAATATTGCATTGCATGGTTGTTCCTCCACAGGCAAAACCCGGGAGGGGACGTGTAGCCTCCATCTCCACCAGCTAATGTTTAATGTAACAATAAAAGTTGCAAGAGGAAAGCGGAACGCTTTCGCCCTTTCTTCACTCTTCTTTCCGTGGCAAACCCTTGAATCAGTCAGTTCTAGTTATGCTTATGCTACATACTTGCATCACGTACGGGAGGGAGCCCCGACA
Organism: Pseudosinella alba; assembly: GCA_034700485.1. Classification (NCBI taxonomy): domain Eukaryota; kingdom Metazoa; phylum Arthropoda; class Collembola; order Entomobryomorpha; family Entomobryidae; genus Pseudosinella; species Pseudosinella alba. The sequence continues at coordinate 1,768 of JAQIXQ010000031.1, forward strand.
AAAAAAAAGTCAGTCAGTGCAATTTGAAAAGCCTCCGAATCCTGTACAGTTTATGAACTTACTCCTGCACATTACTTACGATTAGCATTAGAGCCTGGGCCAGGCTAGACTTGCCTGACTCTCTCCATTTACTCCACAGTGCCTCCGCTCCATATACTCCAATCACTCCACTCCTCCAAAGTGAGGACTAGCTTGGTATTGCTATGGCATGGCATGGCATGGCATGCTTTATTCGGGAGGGAGGAAAGACTGAGGAAAAAAAGCGGATCGATAGACTCCTCATACATAGCCCATGTTATGTGTGGGGGAAGCCTGTTTGGCGTACTGTGGGAAAGCAGGAAATGGAGAGAGTTGCTTAGAGCTGGCTGGTATGGTATAGGGAAGTCCGAACCAAAAGGGTTTTTTCTCTCTCTTCAATGCTCGCTCCTCGCGTTTCCTGCTCGGCTTTCCTCGGGAAGAGAAAAGACCACTGTCCCTTGCCTTGTCTCCCTTGCTATAATAGAGCCGGTGGCTCGGTGTCGGTGTCGGTGGCAGTGGTGGTGGATTGGATATATAAACTTGATGATGATGATGATGATGATGGTGTGATTGCGATATTATTACGGTGGTGACGTCCCATTCCAATCTCAAGCCGAGCCGAAGATGTTTGTATATCTGTGTGTGTAGAAAGCATGTAGACGTTATAAAATGTTCTTATGAAAGGAGGAAATTCAAGTGCTCTATAAACAGATTGGGCTTTTTATGTCTGGACGGGGGGAAAGGGAGTCGTTATGTTATATGAATGGAAATGAAGTGTTGGGTTAGAGGAGGAAAGGAAGAAGTTTTTTGGGGCTGGTTGGGATATGATGATGATGATGGGAGTAGATATGTAAGAAATGTAGAAAGTTTTTCGAGAGTTGCCTATATGTGAGAGTAATTTTTTTATGTGGTGTATATGTTTTTTGATATGGTTCAGGTCCACGGACTACTCGAACAAGACATGATAGTGGTAGTCGGCCAGGCCCGTCGTCGTTGTCTGCCCCGTCTGCTGCCAGTGGTAATGCTGTTGGAGGTAATAATGCCAGTGATATCCATGGTGTGGGGAGCAGGGCGAATGGAATAAGTGGGAAAGGTGGTAGTAGTGGCAGTAATAGTACTGGTAGCAGCCGCACCACCACAATCCAGAAATTGGGAGCGGAAGAGGACCGCCGTCTCAACAATCAGAGTGACCGTGGGCTGAGGGGGAACAATCGGGTGAACAATAATAATCTTGGTGAAAGTGGTGGTGTTGGTGGAAGTGATTGGAGTAATCGAGGAGGGCAAGGAGAAAGTGGATTTGTGGGTGGGAGGACGGAGAGGGCGGAGAAGGTGAAGGAAAGGGATCAATATAAATTTTCGACTAGAGTGAGCGTGCCGGAGGAGAGCTATCCTTGGAAGTGGCTAAGGAGGGAGAGGTGTGGGACCGTGTTTAAATCTCGGACAAGGTTCCCTGAGCCTTGTGTCCTGGACGAGGGGGAAGTAGACAACTGGTCGTTGAAGATGGCCCGACCAACCACCCCAATCACTGCCTTTTTCAGGAGTCGGAGTGTGTTCGTCACCGGGGCCACAGGGTTCCTGGGGAAGGCTGCGGTGGAGAAACTACTCAGAACATGTCCTGACGTTCAAACTGTGTATATACTCATCCGCCCGAAGTCTGGCTCGGATGTGCAGGCCAGGCTGGAAGAACTACTGGAGAATTCTGTGAGTTGGCCCTTGGGGGCGGATAAATTGAGGCGTTATCGTTATAATTATACAAACATGCATAATTAAATGATATATGGAAAGGTTTCCAGTAGACCAGCAACATATTTGTAACATATTTTCTTACATTTATTCTTCTCCTTGTTCCAGATGTATGACACGGTCAGACAAGAAGATCCTGAGGTTCTCAAGAAAATAGTTCCAATTAGTGGAGACATTACCCTTCCGTACCTGGGCATTAGTGAGGAAGATCAACAAACGCTAGCGAATGAAGTGTCCGTTGTCATCCACTCCGCAGCCACAGTGAAATTCGACGAGAAGCTGAAACTCTCTGTTAATGTCAATGTTCAGGGAACCAAGCGGATCGTCGAGCTATGCAAACGCATGACGAAGCTTGCTGTATGTACTTTATTCATTATTGACAAGCCGACATATTTTTGAACAAGGAGACTCTTCAAAATATCTATCTCAATTGTGTAATGCTAAAAATATGTATTTCTTCCTTTCTAGGCTCTTGTCCATGTGTCAACAGCGTATGCAAACTGTGAACGGGATGAAATTGACGAGAAGGTCTATCCCCCTCCAGCAGATCCTAATAAATTAATCCAATGTATGGAATGGATGGATGATGACATTGTTGAGACGATTACCCCACAGTAAGCGCCTTATCAAATTCTTTTTAGAGCTGTCAATAATTGAAATTGATTAATTATATGGAGAATTAACATGATGTTAATTTTGCAGATTGATTGGGAGCAAACCGAACACTTATACATACACCAAGGCCCTTGCCGAGCATATTTTGACGGTTGAAGCGGCAGACCTCCCAGTGTGCATCGTCCGGCCATCAATCGGTACGTGTGTTATAGGATGGTGATCGGCATTAAGTGGCCTGTTTTATAGTGTGCGAAAATTGTGACGGAATGGAATAAGAAAATTCTTCTCTATTCTCCTTCTAATATAGTGACAGCAACATGGAAGGAGCCGGTAGCCGGCTGGGTGGACAATGTGAACGGTCCCACAGGGCTGATTGCAGCTTGTGGAAAGGGCGTGCTAAGGACGCTGTTGTGCTATAGGAACAAAGTGGCTGATTTGATTCCCCTGGATTTCCCAGTGAACCTTATCTTAAGCGCGGCATGGTACACGGCAGAACACAAGTGAGCAAAAGCTACTTCCTCCCTTTCTGAAAAATTATGTCATCTTTACCTGGAAATGTGTCCCGGATGATTGATTATAAATTTTACCTTTCTTTTCCAGGCGTGAGAGTCCCGAAGATATAAAAGTGTATAATTGTTGCACCGGCACGCAGAACCCCCTCCTCTGGGGTGAGTTGGAAAGCTGGGGCTTCAAGCATTTGGTGAAGAACCCCTTGAGTGATGTCCTCTGGTATCCTTCAGGCTCCTTCAAATCCAATAGGGTGTGGAACAATATCAACGACTTTTTTGTACACTACGTTCCTGCATACATGATGGATGTTGTTGCCAGTCTGACTGGCAGAAAGCCCATGTAAGAAATTAACTCTTTCATGTTCCCTGCAGATGCTTACAATTAATGGAGTTCAGTCTAATTTAATGTGACTATTTCATTTCAGAATGCTCAAAGTTTACAAGAAAATCACAAAAGCTCTAGAGTCCCTGCAATACTTCACAATTAACGAGTGGCGATTCAATACAGATAACATGGTAGCTTTGTACGAAATGCTCTCTCCAGAAGACCAACGACTGTTCAGCTTTAATGTGAGGGAGGTGAACTGGCCCGCGTACATCGGCAAGTACTGCCTTGGACTCCGGAAATACGTGATGAAAGAAGACCACAGCACGCTGCCCGCGGCTCGCAAGCACGTCCGAAAGTAAGATACAAATCAAACAAGTCAATCATAATTTCATTCATAATTATGTCAAGTCAAGCCTAATTAAAATCATCACCATCTAATCATTTTTTTTCTCTTCTACTTTCTCTTTCAGACTCTGGTGGGTTCACAAGTTCACTCAGTTCTTCCTAATTTTGATATTTTGGCGAGCAATCATGTTCCGCTGTGAAACTGCCCGTCAACTCTGGTCATTCATGTTTGGTATGATTTTGCGAATGGGTCGGATGTTGCCTATAGGCAACTTCTCATAGCGTTCTTAACAATTTATCACTATAATTATATTAATACTTCTAGACTTAAGCTAATATATATTCAAATAGCTAATATATATATCTAGTATAAACACAAAAATCTACTACGCTAAAAAAATATTTCACTGACTAGGGACATGGAAGTTCCAAACATGATAAGTTCAATTATGTACTATTAATTAATATTATTAAGCTTTTTGGCCAATCCCATTATTATTCGCCAAAAATAAAATCTGTGTTTCTTCTTGTGAGCAGGCAGGCCTTTTTGGGGGATAAAATCTGTTCCTAGTCAGTTCAGAATTAGTAATTACTAAGATGAGTATGAATATGAGTTGAGTTAATTTTTTTAGACCTCTTTTTCATCATGATTCATTTCATTTAAAAAAAAACTCTTCATGCCGTCTAGACCAGATAGAGTCAGTTCGTTTTTTTCAAACAAGAGGGGAGGAGGATGAGAGGTGAAGTAAAAGAAAATGGATCGGATCATTGTTTCAACATTGCTTGCTTAAATCAAGAAAAAAAAACTTACTAGCACTATATACTACTTAACTAATGTACATTTAAACTCTAATTATCCTACTTATTTAAAAGTACTTATATTTAAAAGAAAATGACATAACCATAGGTACATTTCATACTTGTACAACTGATCCGACTCCTGTGATGATCCATTAATATTAAATTATTGCATAAAAACTATATATAAAAACTCTTTATATCATAGCCAACAACTTTTTCCATTTGATTTTCTTTTTCCTCCAGGTTATTTATTATAAATAATAATTAGCTAAATGGTTAAATGAACAGTTATAAAAAAACTAGCCAGATAGAGAGATATGTAATGGAGACGGATATTTCTTGCATTCTAATTAATTATACAATTATGTAACAGGATTGCATTATATGATAGGGCAAATTGAGGAGGAAAAGTTGTCAAATTGACAAATACCTAATTCATTTGCTGCTTGAGGGCATCAACTGGACCTTTCCTCAGTTTCGCTACTGCCCCAAAAAAAATTACAGCCTCAAGCCATTTGCCATCAATGTTGCTAATTTTATTTGGTTGGGTGAATTCCTGGTTCCTTCACTTTACTATATTGATATGATATGATAATAACGCTGAATGTTTATACCGTTCCTACTTTCTTTCAGTTTCATGTTCTCTTTTGAAATAGATAATTAACTAATTTTATGATATCCTAATTATCTCTCTCTTCCTCTTTCCGTTTCACACGGCGTTGTTGTGAGATGAAGGCAGGTTTAATTTTTTCCACTATTCCTTTGAAACAGAACTAATTTATATGAAACAAAAACATATTTTTTTGCCATTGCTCCTTTCACTAGTGCTATGAATCTATGAATTTATATCATGTCTTGTTTTTTGTAAATTTTTGTGCCAATAGATTTTAGTCCGGGTTTGAAAGTCAAGTCAGTTTGTTGTTTTTTTTTATCCAAAAAATATAAATGGAAACGATAGGATTAATTTATATCAAGCTACTATTAATATTACAGCTAAACTAACTAGAAACTAACAAAGGAAATGAATTATGCGTAAGAGTGCGTTTATGATCATCCTGATCATGCTCCTATAAAAATAAATTATATACGTATGTATTTCTAATTGAGGATGTTTTTATCTTTGAGAAAAAAACAAACATAGTTTATAGTACTTGTACAATTATACAACTTTGCTAAATAACCAAAACCAGCTAGAAAAAATTGTTAATTCAATTAACTTTTTAATATTTAACTATTATATACCAGGATGGGAACAACTTGGTTATATTATGGGTATTGCTGATATTCAGCTAGGGAAAAAAAATTTACACAGAGACACTTACTAATTGACTAAAATTGTATATACAAAAATGGTAAAACAAAGGTTAAATTTTAGCGAAGGAAATTTAGCTTAATAGTCATTAGATTAGAGAGTTCCGAACATTCATTAAGCTAGTTCCTACAAAACCGTTTAGCGAAAGAAGAAAAAAACCAAAAAGGTCAAATAAAACATTTGATAAGCTTTATAAAATAAATTATATCTAAATATTATCTATGAAATGGGGTCTTTTCAACAAAAATTTAGTTCATTTGACGGAAGTGTGAAACAGATTGGGAATGAATGAACCGGAAATGTGTGTGAAGTTGCGACGTGAAAAAAAACATTCTGAGACATGGACTTACAATGATGAAAAAAATAGTTCTACTTAAAAACAACTCACTTCAGTAAAAATGTACTTAAATAAGTGAAATGACGAAAATGTTGAAAATGTTTGAACTTTTTTGTTGGGAATTGTAATACCTGATCAATCCGCTAATCCAAATATACTTATATTATTGTGACATGACATCCATCTCCTGATTTGAATGTCGATTTTTTTGTTTCTTTATTTTTAAGTTTTACTTTCCAAAGTGAGTTCTGAACAAGAGCTGCTTATGCTGCAATCGCTGCCGTTAAACAAGAAAAAAAATATAGCAATTTCTAACCAAAAAATATATTTAAACAAGATATTTAAAGCTAGCATAAAATTAACATTAGTTCTTAAAAAAAGAACATTTCTAGAAAAGGATAATGTCGATGTCGATGAGAAATTGCCATGATTCATTCATTCATGTTTCCATTCTGTGTAGACTATACATACATATAACCAATTATAAAGAATGAAAAAATTATCTAGATTTATCTGGTTCACATGTCATATGAAACATGGGATGATAAGTCATTTATATAGGGAAACCTTAATTAAATATAGCCCAACTCCCGAACTATCGTTAAAATATTTGATCATCATCCACACCAATTTAATCCACAATTTAAAAAAAATATGTTATGACGACAGAGATGTTCACTTGTTCCTTTTCATAGTATTCCTTAATTATATAAACCGTCTGAAAACATGTTCGTATTTTTTTTCGTATAATCAAAACTTTTTACTTTTTATCCCGAGTATTATAACTTGTTCATAAAAAAATTGTGATTAATTAAACATTAATATTTTAACTACAGAGAAGGGAAAATTAATAACTTGAGTTCTCCTTCTCCAATTAACGAATGAACAACGAAAGGAACAAATGAATCGTTTGATTTAATTTTAGGTATAACTTGGTTGATGTTTTTTCATTAATTATCTTACATAATTTTAGTACTTTATCCAGATCCAGACCAGTTTAATTAAGTAATAAATTACATGATTAGCTATTAATTGTGTACAGTTTTTTGTAATAGCCACATATAAATATTATTTATCGCCGTTCATCATAATTAACAGAGAGTATTTATTCTTATTACTAATGTTTAAAATATAATAATTAGTAGTTAAATGAGAGTTGTTATAGCTAGGCTCAATATATTACAAAAAATAGTCCATTTTTCCTCTAGTTTTTAATACCGAACCGGTCTATATTATTTAATTATTTATCTTTGTCGCGTGTGTGTGTTTTCGTTTCGTGCTAATTTTTATTATTCCGATTTTTCTACCTGAGTCATAATAATATATATTCACATATTATACATACGTATGTGTCCCAAGAGTATATAAATATATATAACCAGTTTATTTTTAAGGGGGTCAATTGATAAAAAAATTATATTTAAAATGATTCCCAAAAAACAAACATAATTAGTTATATTTACGAGTTATATTTATCTTACCTTAACTTTACTACACTTAATTAAATACAAATATATAGTCAACATGGTCAATTTTTTCATACAAGTCTAGAAAGTTCGTCAAAAGTTCTGCTGGGGTTCAGAATCAATGTGAAATGGAGATCGTTCGTGTATAAAAAAATGTTTAATTAGCTACTTAACTATTTACCTACATTACCTAAGAAGGTTTTTTTTTTAAAACAAAGCTATTAATTATTATTATTATTGCATTGCGGTGGTGATTATTACTTATAATTAAACAATTAAATGTGTATCCATATTACATTTATACCTTTAACTGCTGTTTATTATAATTACTATGGCGTCATAAATATTCTATGTAAATATATTCTACTTAATTATGTAATTACAAAAACAACTCTTCTTTAATTATTGGGTACGTGTAAAATATTGCATAATAATTGGCGAAATGAATTGAGGATTACACATGGAAGGAAGGCGTGAAACTGTGCTAACTACATTTGAGAGTGGTTCGTGGTGTAATTTGTATGATGACCGGCGGAGAAAGCATAAAAACCATGTAAAAAAATTTGCATAATTAATGTGCATGCCATGTTGATTGATGACGGATTAAAACAATTGTTATATACCTCTGTCAATATTTAAATTTTAATTACTTACTTAATTATACTAAATTCTATTGTTGATATATAGATTATGTACACGTGTATGTATTTAATTAATTTATACATAGATAGAGATAGTTATTTAGTTCACACAGTTTTCACACACATCCCAAAAGAAAGAAAGAGAAAAAAAATATGATAATGATTGATCCAAAGTGAGGAGAGCGTAATAATTTATAAATAATAATTAATGATAATGATAAATACATTATATATTTGAAGATGATGATGATCATGAAAATATTTCCATTGTAACAATATGCTAGATTTAATTAATTATTATGAATATATATATCTATGCAAATAAAAATATAGAAAGAGAATTTGAAAAGAGAAAGGAATTGATTGGATATTGACTGAACTTTAAGCATAACTAGTTTAATTGGAGGCTCCAGGTGGTCTTAATTTAGCTCATCGTCAGTTTTCATCATTTTTGAGAAGACCCATCTTAAATTATGTTGCTAGGGGGAGTAGGCTGTATCTCTTGTGCGGGGAATGTGAAAGTCAGAACTCAATTAATCAGTCAGAAATGGGCTTATATACTCACTCACGCGATACGGACTTCCCTTTACTTGGACAATGCATTGAGGACAAAAAATTGGAAAGTGACCATATTATATAGTTTCTGTATTCACATGAAGTCCAAAAATGGCCTCTGTCTCAAAATGTGAAAGGCAGACAATGTGCTTACATGTAATATTTTGTACCCTGACTGTGTGACAATGATTAGGTAATGTAATGTATATGAATCTTTAACTGCACGTCAGGGTAATAAACATGCCAGGGGAAAAAATTACGAGCGGAGGAAGAAGACAAGATCCATGACCCTCTCTCCATTTCCACAGTGGATTTTGTTTAAGAGGCAGCTGGTCAAGGGACACTTCCGTAATAATGTTAAGCTTAATTGCTGAACGCCCGTCAATCCCGAAAAGAGAAAGCGGGGAAGGAGAAAGAAACCGTTACTTTCAACAAAGCAATAAAAGCTCCCTAATTGTTTTTCACTCAATCTCCTTGTTTCTTTCTGGCTCGCATTGCATTGTTCTTGGAACATCCTCATGAAATGAGCTTTGCTAATCAATTCAATTTGTATACAAGCCCATATATTAGCTTACCTTTGGCCTCAAGACGAAAGTGAAAGATTAATTTATCACTGGCTAAAATAATCCATTCCGTAATAAATGATAGGGTCGAGTCGAAGGGAAATGGAAATGCCCCTATTCTCCTTCTCCTTCCCTACCATTTCTGAACAACTCCATTTGATGAATTACTTGAGTTGATCCAACTCCCACTGGAACAGTTCTTTGATTAACTCATCCGTCATGTAATGCCGGGACGGGGCAAGCAAGACCTTAACGAAACTGATTAGTTATCCTGCACGCATATTATGGGAATACTTGTAGAACAATGTAAGATTCGATCTCATTAGCTCATCATCACTCCCTCCCTTCTCCCCCCAAAAAACACCTTCATCCAGGTTTAGAGTTAGAAAATGTGGCGGACAGGAATTCCATTGCACCAGACCAGGTCCATTCCACCTGAGCCCATGGTCATAACCCGACCTAAGTCCATTAGCCAGCATTCCAACTTCTTCCTATATGACTTGGAATGCTTATATGGAATGGAAGGGCCTTGTTAATTCTCTCGTCCTGTCAATTTCTTTCCCCGCTCCTAATCTTCCCTGCATTTGAGTAGCCTCCTCCTCGAAACAATAAATGGAATCCCCATAAAATCCCTCCAACAATAATATCCTTCCTTCTCGTTCCCTCCACATTTGCAGTCCTGCAGCAACTGCAACTACAACTGCAATGCCAGGGCAATAATATGGATAACCGACAGTAAATCCGAAACAGCTCTGCTTTCTTTTTTGTGTATTGTATTGTATGACAAGGGAGGAAGAAATATATTTCAAACATGTTTCCTCCATTGAGTTCCATCCTCCCCCACCTATTACATCGGATTGCGCTGGTAGTTCCAGAGTTTTTATTTCAGTTGGTTATCTTAACTCCCCTGCCATGTCCTCCCAGTCTTGGAACACGGAGGATTAGAGCATATAACGAAAGGGAAATAAAAATGAGGTGAATGTCAGTCAGCCAGAGCCAGAGAAAGTGAATTGAGATTGCATCTCCCAAATGATCTCTCTCGTGCATGCACTTCACTTCCCACTGCCCCCAGTCAGTACAGTTGCATAATGCAAGGAGGAAGTACATAACCTGGTCATAAGTTGTAAGTTAGAATATTTTCTTGATTTTGGCTTTGGCTTTGACTTTGGCATATAAAGATGTTAGGACAGTGAAGAAGATAACATGATATGGGAGCATCCTCCCATTCCCCCAAAAGACGAAAGGTGATGGTTTACATTGAGCCTTTCCTTAGCTAAATGCATCCGTCCATCCATCCATCCATCCGTCTCTCTAATTTACTTCCTCCGCACGTAAATGCACTTTTCCGAATTGAGTGGAATGAATTGAGGGAAAGCACGCAATGCATGAATGCTTGAGAGAAAAAAAACGGAGCTCATATACATGAAATGAAATGAAATGCACTTGGATCATCACATCACATCACATTCTGGAAAAGACAGGGAAAGATTTCACGTCTCTTTATTTACATCTTTATATTACCTTGAGTAGGGGAAGGGAAGGAACAAGTCGTTTTTCTTCCAGTCTCCAAGTTTTTCTCCATCCAACTTTCTCCTGCATTGGTTGGTTGGATTATTACCTTGCAGTCCATAAATGAAAATGAGAGGAATTGGAAGAGCCAAATTTCCTTTTTTCTTCATATGTAAAGTATGTACTATGCATGAATGGTGTATGTCGAGGGGAAGGCCTTCAGATAGCAAAATCACATTCTTCCACTTTCCCTTCACGGGGAAAACTGAAGAGGGATGTGCTGTGTTGGAGGAATGAGATGAGATGGGATGATGACGAGTATTTAATGCAAATTTAAATTTGAAATCAATGAATTTGCATGAGATCCCTATTGAAACGGAGAAAGGAGAAAAATGGAGAAGGGAGTCAAAATCATTTTGGCTTCATTCCTCTTCCCATTCCAGGGAATACCTCCAAAGATAAAGTGCATGTCTGCAGAGGGCAGATCAGAGTAAAAAGCAAGACAGAAAAGTTGCTGGAAAAGTAAATACCGTATTCGCTCTAATTAAAGCACTGTCTCTGGTATAAGCACCTCTCCAATATACGCACCCCTCCCGGTCGTACGAATTACCTTAGACGCACCTCTCTTATATACGCACCCCCAAAATGTAGTCAAATTTTTTATGATAAAATAAATGGTAGGAATTGTCAATTCAACTAAATAAATCAGCTATATTGTCATATTTAACGATGAAAATGAAAACTATATTTTAAATTGCAATTCATTTTGCAAATTAATTCAAAACAGGTAATTCGGTCCGTTAAAAAAGTAGAATTTACGCATTACTTTTTCATAAATCTTTAAAACGCACCTCTCTTGTATTAGCACCTCTCCAATATACGCACCCTCCCCGAACCCCGAGTTTCAAATAAACGCACAGTGCGTCTATTAGAGCGAATACGGTAGTCATCTTCATCTTCCCTACCTCGTCATTATCTTTATTCTCATGTCAGTCATATACGTACAGATAGATGCAGTATCAAGGCTTTATCCAAGGGCGTGCTGCAATTGATTTAAGAAACCGGCACAAGACAATTTATATTTTTCTGTTCATATTGTATTGTTGCCTGCTCCAATACTCGCCAAACAATTTCAATGTCATCTTTCCTTCCAAGTTGATAAAGGGGCAACCTAGTCAAAAAAAAAAACTCAATAACAGGAATGGGGGAAACCAATGCAAACAAAAATCAAGTTTTCTCCAACATCCGATCTGATTCTTCGTAAAATTAGCTCTCCCCTTTAGCGGAAGGCCCATGAACTTTTGGTTTCGGACATGACATGGACAGCAACACAGATAAGGTACTGTCTTGCATGACATACCAAACCGCCGTTATCAGTTTATTGAGTAGTCTCCCACATGACTATAGCATAGATGTGCACACGATGTGGAAGTTGAATAAGTATGGATCATAGATGTATAGCCAAGCGTCTAGAACCTAGAAGGGGATGTAACCGGACTCTGGTATGTTTTGTCAGCAACTTTCCTTTTCACCCTTTTTTGTCTCCAAAACTCCGACATTACCGTGTGTAGATGTAGTATATAGTGCAATGCAGCAAATTCTCTTCATTTTTTTTTTGTTTAATGTGTCCCTGCCTTTTACTTCCACTCTCTGACTCTAACTAGTCCATTCAATAATGGGAATTAGAAAGTGACCCCCAACTCTGTAATAATCAGATGCACTCTACTTTTTACGAAGGAGAGAGAACCCTATAATGGCAAAAAGGGTGCTGACGATGCTCCAACTCCCATACTACAGGAGTGAGGATGATCATCACCGACCTGATCTGATCAGAATCTTCTTCAACCGACACGTTGTAAACTTGGTGAACTTTTATTGGAGGTTACCAGCGTCCTTACAAAAGATACGACCATTCCACTTCCATTCTCCATCCCTTTTTCTTGTGAAATGTTAGGCTGTAGTTTCATGATCAGACAGAGATGATGAACGGGAGGAGGAGAAGGCTGACTATGAGGTAGGGAGGCCTTAAAAATAGGAAGAGGTTGCTTGACTTTCTCTGCCTTGTGGTTGAAATAGTGAAGGGCTTGTCCTGCTGCATCCAAATGACGATGATCAGCTCAAGTCCGATAGTTAAATACCGAAATCAAGTGTGATTTTCCACAAGGACGAGCGTGATTTTTACTCCTTTTTTATTCTTTAACCACCACTCATTTTTCTCTGGGATTTTCCTTCCCATTCTCCCTAGGAATATTTCTTCGAGGCGATATCCCCGAGAACAAACTTTTTCTGTTTAGTTACATAACTCGGATGGAACTTTATTTTTCTATTTGATTTTTCCCTATATTTTGTTGAAGAAGAAAGCCATTAATTTACACCACACAAAACAGATCCATGCTATGGTACATTTTGTATGTGTGTGGTTGGTCATGTCTTTTATTTTGGAAGTCGAACTCGGACTTACTCCTTCTTTCCTCGAGAAATCTTTTTTTTTGCCTCCAGGACCCGGAAATTCTATGAAGCAACAAGAAAAAGAAGAAATGGGGAGAAATAAAAGGGAAATCCACAGAAAGTTTTATCCTGTGTATTTACTCAGTCCTCTTATGGGAACTGTTGGTGGTTGTGGTGGTGGAATATGGTGTGGGTAGTCAGTCAGTCAGCCATGACGAAGAAAAAAATCATTTCCACCCACCTACCCTTTCAAGACTGATTCCCATAAAATGGGGAGAAAATTAGAGAAAATCTTGGAGAAAGTTTGGATCAACTAGGAATAAACGCTGAATAAAGCAATAAGTGCTTAATTTATATCTTTACTAATGATAACAAGTCATACATGAATAGTTTTTGATATGAAGAGATTCAAACCTATGATTAGAAAAGTTGTTCCTTTTTTAATGGAAACGGGATTGAGAATATGATATAACTTGAAATGACAGGAAAGAAAGAGAAAAAAATATTTACTCATGTAGCATTAATTTATCCTCATTATTTTCTTAAATATAATCCTTCCAAAGGAAAATAAAGTCCGAGCAATTTACTGCCAACAGTTTTGGGATGACAAAGGAAGAAAGAGCTTAATCCCATTGAAAATTATATGCGATCCCCATTTCCAGTGAAACGGAGGAGTCCCATTACCAAAGCAAGCAAAACAATGACTACTGTCATTCATAAAATGAAATAATGATGTTTGCGTTGGCGTTTGCGTTCGGTAGTCAAATAGCCCTCCCTCCAACCAAACAGAATCTAACACTGGCTGCTTCGACTATATAAACTAGAAGAACAGTTGACATAACATGAAAGTTTTTCCACACCCATTGCAACAGGGACAGGGTACTACCAAGCCATATCTCTCTACCCTCGGTTTCCCGCTCCTTTTGTTAAAACAACTCCCTTTACGGGAGGAAATATACAGTGGAAAGTTTCAATCTTGATCAGTGGCATCATCATCATCATCATCATCACGGCGATATTCGTTTGCGTTGGAGTTGCTGAAGCTACCACATAAATAGTATAATCATGATACGATCATGATCATCTTTTCCATCCTTCCAACAAGTTCATTTCAAACATTACTTTCCCCGTCGGAAAAAAAGTTGCAACGCTTTTGGGAGGAACAGTGGAGGGAAACAAGAGGAGAGACTGAAAGATGAGATAGAACAGGCCATCGGAATACCTATGCGGTGGAGGGAAAAGGAGGACATCTCCAGCAGATACCAGATTCCAGACTTCATACCTACCAGGTATAGGATTCCGTCCAGGAGGAGATGGAGGAGCACGTTTTGGGAATAAAAAAAGCCAAGAGAATCTAACAAGTTTTCTCTAAAATCGGATGGTGATGATGACGGTGACGGTGGTGGGGAATGATGATGATGATGACGATAATTACATAATATCTCTCTGTCTCCTTTTCCCTTTCTCTCCCCGTGTCAGGTTTACTTTATATAATAGGCAATGTACATATATCCCCCTGCTGTGGCATGGGGGGATGGTATATCACCTTGGGATGAGCATCGTATCATCCTCATCATGATGACGGTATTAATGTAATGTAATTCATTCATTGTCCTGTCCTCCTCCTCTCTGTTAAAGTATGTCACTTTACTTTGATTTAACTTGGAGCTGTTTCCTTTTCTCTCATGAGTTGAGTTTTTTCTCGCTTTCTCTCTTTCCCTTTCTCTCCTGTTCAAAAGTTACGGCTAGATTTATTGCACAAGTGGAGGTGAAACTCCAGTCAGTTAACTGAACAAAGAGAGTGGAGTGAAGAGGAGACAGAGAGAAAGAGAGAGAAAGCGACAGGGAAAAAGTTTTTTTTATATGGAGTAATGATATGAGAAGGGGCTTGGATGATGATCATCATCTAAATGATGGATGAGTGTCTGTCTGTCATATATATGGAGGTGGAGGAGGAGAGAAAGAGGTAGGGAACAAGGTAAGCCATGGTCTTCAAATAAAACGGGAACCGACCGGTTCGCCTAATGCAATTGATATAGGTAGATGAACTGCTAGGATTATTCAGAAATTGCCAGAAAATATTTAATATCAATACATGGTATGCTAGCTCAAGTAATACTTATGTTAGTACTAATTAGCAGAAAAATCGTCACGTTGATAAAATACAGACAATGCTGTAAAGTATTTGAGTATAAAATATTTATATATAGACGTTACAAACCTCTACATGTCACCTGTCGTATATGTTACTAACGCGGGAATGGTCCCGGATGACCCCCAGCTTCCCCATGTTTAAAATATATTATGTTTTATAAGTCATTTTTTAACGCTGATCACGGCTATGTAATTCGTTTTTTGTTAGTCGCTACCATACGCCCACAATTAACAATTGTTTCTACTCAAAATGTATTATTAAAGCATATACACTATCACTGCTGTATCGGAATACATATCACTTTTATTAATAAATCCCATGTTCATTTCTTTTAAATAAAATATAATAAGATGTGCATTTTACAAACAATTAACTTACAAACAATGCCATCTTATTACATTTTATTAAAAAGAAATGAACAAGGGATTTTGGCTGGCAGTGGCAGCCCTTCCCACCGAAGCCTTTGACGAGACTGAAGGGTTAGTCGTGGGCTGGGGATTCAGTGACGAAGGAAGATTTGAGAGTTGGGTCCCTCCAAAGAAACTACGGTTGAGAGTTACCGACGATGTCGCATGCATTAATAAATACCGGAATAATGGCTTCAACCAAAACTACCAATTCTGTAATAATTGTGAACTGACACCGACATGCTGTCTGTCCAGGTTGTTCGCATAATTATTATGTGAAATGACTTCTGTGTGAAATGCGCACTAGACCAACCGTCCGGTCCCACCGGCGCTTCCCATTCTCAAAACGCAACTAAAGTAATAATGTGCAGTGCGGTTAGAGCCATAGTGCCATCCTAAAGCCGTCGTGATTTCCCTTTCCATCCTTGGCAAAACTTTCTCTTTTTATATCCTTCACAGTGACTGACTCACTCTCTGGAGTTGAGGGGACGATGATAATGATCTGACTGATGAATGGAGCTAGTCACAATGATAACACTAGCAAAAAGGAACACAAAAAAGAGAGCAGCAGCTTCAACCTCGCCTCTTCTCCTCCGTGGCGGTCCTACGGTGGCGAAAATCCAGCAGTCACTCAGGACTCACTCCAGAAAGCCGAGGACGCTGCGCTGGCTTGGCTCCTCCATGCTCCTACAAATCCATACATGGGGATGGGATGAGAGGGAGAGAAAAAAGCCATGAATCCCTTTTACATTTTCTTATATGATTATCCAAAAATAAAGTTTATCCAGCGCAAGCCTTTCCCCGTCATTCTCACTTCCTCTCCTTCCCCCCATCTCCATTATTTGTCCGTCTCTGATGACAAATTTTCCTTAGAAAATAAAAGTTAAAGAATCGGGGAAAGTTTTTCCCTCCCATCCCCTTTCCCATTATCTGTTTTCTCTTCTCTCCTCCTCATTTTTATCTAGTTTTGGTTGCCACGTGAAACCATATCATATCATCATATCCAGTGATTTTCCAGGTTCAAAGGTTTTTTATTTTATTTTTTGCTGGGAAGTAACTGACTGATAGAGAGATGATGAACAACTCCAACATAACCAGGGAGACTCCAGACTCCCTTTCCATGAAGTAAGTAGTAAAAAAAAGCCTCCACTTTCTCTCTCTCTTTCTCTCCTTCCTTCATCTCTTCACCAAACAAATGAGCTGGATTTACAACTTTTCTCATTAAAAAAACCATGTTTGGATAAGCGGATTTCGCAATCGGTCCCAGAGTAAGCAATGGGCTGGGGACTGGTGGTTCCCCCAGCTCGGGAGAATAGATATAAAATTCCGAGTCAGGATTGATATGATATCAGTCTGGGAAAAACCAATTTGAGCCTTTAAAAAAACCTTTTTAAAATCTAATTTTCGGGGAGTCCCCTGATGAAGCTGATATGATGGTGGTGATGGCGATGGTGATGAACATGAATGATCATCATCATCATCAACAACAACCTATTCAATACATAATCATTAACAGCTCAACATTACATCATTTTATTTTCCTGTGGAGTGGATGGATGGATGTTTTCCCATTCCACAATTTTCCCCTTGCGTAAATAATATCCCCAGCCATTCCCCATTCAACTTACCAACTCCGCACTGGGCTTTGGCTCTAGCTTAGAGGTAGCTCAACCAACTCTCAATCTTTATTCATTTTTCTGGGTTCTGTGCCCAAGGCAATGAATTACCAACAAGTTTTTTTTACAACCCACAAAAAAAATATATACTCATTCATCAGCATCCAGCTTATTATATGATGGGGATGGCGGAACCAGTTAACCATATCATGTGGATTGGATTGGATGTGCGTCAAAAATTATTTTCTCTCTGGAGAAAATTCGAATTGGACGCAGAATATATTATACTTGGAAGGGAAGAATATGGCTTGCGTCACTGCGAGCCCAACTGGGTAGAGGATCAGAATCCAGAGCTGGAGACTCTGAATCCTCGATCTGGATGAAATGAAACATTAAGACTACTTCTGAACTTTTTTTTTCGTTCCATGATGATGATGATCCATTCCATTCAAAATGATACTTCCCATTCCTCCCGTACAATTCCTTCTCTGCAATTACCTTCTAGTTGAGCTCTAAAACTGCTTCAAAATCACTATCCCTAATTCTATCAAATCCGATAATAACCTTTTGGAAGAGGGGCATGAAAACACTTGTAAGTGCAGTTTCCTTTTACTCTGATCGACTATATGGCACTCTGGCAGAGGAGGAGGAGGGTGGGAAGTGGGGAGAAATGAGCGCTTGGAGAGGGAGTAAATGCCTTCTAATACGATTGGAATTGCTTAACACACATCAATAATATTACAAGGAATTTAGCCAATTTAGCACTTGAGTAAAGATTCTTCTCTCGCCCTTCAGCCTAATAAAAAAAGTTGGGGAAGTTGGAAGTTGGATAGATATTCAACAATTCAACCCTTTCCATTTCTGTTGTATCATCGTATCGCCAGCTCCATCATCGTCTTATTCGCCTAGAAGAAACCCGGAATGGAATAAAAATTGGAATGTTCTTCTTACCCACTTCTACCCACCCTCCGTCTTGATATAAGTAGAGAAGCAATTTGAAAATCTCCCAATTTATTTGAAAATTCACTGAAGGGGAAGGATGATCAGATCAGATAAAAAAATAATGCAACATGTTAGCTTTTTCTTTCTAACTAGTAACTAGTTCAGTTGGGTTGGTGGGATGGATGGAAGTGCACCCCTTCAAATTTCTAGCATTCATCAGCTTTCCCCATATTATTCCCCCCTCCTCTAGAAAGATAATGAAAAACTTCAAACAGACCAACAATCCCAGTAAGCTGGATCAATAATGTTCCCGTTTTCGTACCTAATTGATAAGGCGGGCGCCCACATCCAACTAGGTTAAATTAAATAGGTATATGGCTTGGCTTTGGGTCATTCCTAATGCATTCGGCCATCATCTCATCTCATAACATTTAATATCCAACTTGCCTACATATAGGTAGACCCAAATGCGTTTCAACTTTCAAGGTTCAACCCAGTTCTTGGATGGAGGACAGGACATGCCATCATCATGATGATCATCATCATGATCATGATATGATCCTCATCTTCCACCAAACCACAATAAAGGAATATGGGCTTGTCCTCTCACTCTCTCTCTCTCACGATCAGTCCATTCACGTCACCGTGTTGCTTTCTCTCCTTTCACCAACTTTGTATCCCTGACTACCAAAATGATCATGATCATGATGATCATTTTCCTCCACTCTGAGGAATAAAAGGGAATCCTTTCCTCTACCCAAAACTCTCCCTGGATGCTTGTATAAGACGTAGGAAAAGGGAAAAAAGATCGGGAAGATGAAGGGAGGCCGGGGTTATAGCAGGGAAGAAAACAAAACAACAAACCTTTTATTATATGAACTAGTATTCATCCTTCTCATCCTCTCGTCTTGTGCTGGAGCTTCCCTTCCTCCTATAAAAAAGAGCAGCTTTCATTCAAGTGGATTTTGGCCTAGCTTGGTTTGTCTTGGAGGAGGTGATGTTGGAGTTGGCGTTTGTTTTGCAGGCTCCCATATTATTACAAATATAGGTATGTATATACCTTGAGCACTTTCCCTTTCGTGTTGATTCTCAAACCAGTTGGGTTGGTTGGATCTTGGATCCTTAAATTTTCCCTTTTTTCCATTAGGCCGTTTCAGCCCCAACCCAAGCCAGCTCCTTTCCTCTCTCATATTATTCCTTTCTCCCCATTTGAGAATCCCCTCTTCCCTTGTATTATATTATCCCCACTGTTTATCTTTGCCTTAAGGAGGAAGTGAAATGAAAGGAGAGAGAGAGCAAGCGAGCAAGAGAATACTTATAAGGAGTTTGGGTTGAGTTGGGTTGGGTGGTATGGTGGAGGAGAGAGAAGATGAGAGCCATGAGTAGAGCTATGAGAATAAAAAATTATGGCAATCTCATTTTTTGAACTGTGGCAATAATGAAAAGGATTGAAAGGGATGTTTTCAGCAATCACCATCAACCCGTCAAAGGGCATGTTCCTCTCAAGTAGTAAAAAAGGATAAACTCCGCCATCCACAGCCATAGCCTTACTTTCTCCTAACTTAACCCAGTGGAGTCTTCTTCCTATTTTTTCTCCTCATCATTCCATATACAATATACGAGTACAACAATATATCTAATAATAAGCTAAGTTATTCTATTCTATCCACTTCTATTTCTATCATATCATCTATATCTGGGCTAGAGTGAGTGAGTGAGTAGTCGAGCTCCTCCATCTCCATCTCTATATTTTTTCCAGGACCGAAGGGTATATCTGAAATGGAGTAGAAAGAAAGCACGAGAGGATCCACCCCGGCTAAAATGACAGTCTCCTTCCATCCTCCTAGTCAGCCGAAAACAAATGAAAAATAAATACATATAGCCGCATACATATTATTATTATTTTTATTATACTAGTTTCACTCCAAGCAACCCTCCACCACCACCATCATCATCATCATCATGATCAGCATCATCATCACCACCAGCACCGCCACTTTTCTGAAAGTGATACAAAAAAAGTTTTTTTCTTTCGCGTTCTCTCCCTCTCTCTCTCTCTATTCGTGTTTTATAAGATTATGAGAACTATTTCTTTCTTGTGAGTGCTCCCCTGCCTTTCTTCCACTTTCCCCCTTTGTTCAAATCCAGCAAAAAAAATGCAAGACCCAACCAAAGTCAAAGCCAAGCCATATATACGAATACCCATCCAAACCAAGCTTATTTTTGGAATTGAGAATAAGATGGGAATAGGAAAAAGAAAAGCACTCAAGTTCGAGATGAGAAAAGAGAGAAATAGAAAGGGAGGAAGGAGGTGGAGGACGAAGAAGAATCCAGCTAGAGAAAGAATGAGGAGGATGTCTCTCCCTACTCATATCGTATCGTCATCCCAGTCCTAGAAATAGTCCCAGCTTGAGCTGAATAAGTACATCCAAAAAAATATATATTTATATGACGAGGAGGAGGAAGGAATGAATGAATGGCCTGGACATAAAAAACTTGTTGTAATAACTGTAATGATTATTATGATGATGATACAAGAGAAGATAGCCCAGAAGAAGTTGAAGAGGGCTAATAGAAATAACAGAACATGCACAAGACATAATATCTTTCCTCTTGCTTCCTGTTATAGAAAAGAAAATGGAATAAGTGGCGCAAGTTGCTGGGAAAGGAATTTTTCTCTATTTTATATGTAAGTACATATTGCAAATTGTGATAGTGATATGACTCCACAATCCCGTATCCCTCCATATAGTGTATGTATATCGAACATGAATGGCGCGGCACCCACATCCGCTGGAGATGCTGATGATGACTTGATGTCGCGTCAGTAGACGACATCCATATCCAGATCGTCATCGTCATCATATCAAGACTCTCTGATCTTTACTAGGGATCGCATTGCCATCATCATCACCATCATCATCATCTTCATCTCTTGAAGTGGATCCCAAGTCAAGTCAGTTATGGCTTGTTCAATAAAAAAAGAGGAAGGAAAAGAAAGGCAGAAAAAAAACTTGTATAAGATATACATAATATCAAACAGTTATCTTCTCCAGTCAAGTTAAACATCATTTCAATTGTGCGGACATTGAACTGTCCAGAGGAAAAAAATATAGAATATGCCCATGTGGGGGCTCATCTTCGGGTCAGAGGCATTATCGTTAGCCGTGGTCATTATCCCCCATCAGATATATAGGCCATGATGTACATGCAGCAAAAACTGTGAGATATGAAATGTGCCAATACTTAACGAAAGCTCTTTATTAATTATTCTAACTTAATCAAAAAAGGCATATGTCGATCAACTCATATTTAACTTTCACCAGCTTTCATATTACAGTTCTCACTGGAATAGCTTCATTGATTCTGTGACCGAGAGCAGACCAGACCACCCACAATCATAGCATGGCAAATTTTATTTCCAGGCATATGGAATGATATTGATGATATGCAAATTCAACGCCTCCTCCCTCCCACCCCCGGTGTCAGTGAGGAATTCTCCAATAACTGAAATTAAAATATGTGCTGGCTTGCTAGCTTCTGCTACTGGAGAAAATTTTAATCTGAGTGACTGACTGACTGTGGGGCCCCCATTTCATTGTAAATCAACCTAACCTATTCCTTTTAATAATAAATGGAGCCTTTGCATCAGTGCTGGTGTCGGTGGATGATTGTGATTGTGAGATCAGAAGTGGCTTCCTCCAACTCCAATTCTCTTTTATTATTCCGAGAAGAAGGAGCAGCAAAAAAAATCCCAATCTATTTTGCGAAATGTCAAAAGACTAGCAGGCTCCTATTTTATTAATAGTGCTGTGAGAACTGGCGCTGTCAATCCTTTTATTATTACTATTCTGCTTTCTCCCTCTCTCTCCTTCCCTCCATCCATATTCCTTTATGCGCCCTTCTTACCCAACCCAGTTGGGTTGCATTGAATATTGGATAATATTGGATTGGATCTCCCAGTATGCATATGACTGGGGCACATTATTACGGAGAAGGAAGAAGTCAGCCGACAAAAAGGGGAGAAATGAAATATGATTGAGCAAAGATACCTATCATGGATATGATATGATATTGTTTATGAAAAATGTGAAGGAGGAGAAGAGAAAGTCATATCAGACTATTACAAATGGAATGGAAGTTATATACATTTAGCAATGGCAATACTATATTTTAAAATGGCTCCAACTCACTCCCTTAGCCCAATTGTAAGTGCGTGGCATGGCAGGAGTAGGGCATCATTATTATTATTCCTTGCCCCAGCAACACAGAAACCTCCGAGGGAGGGGAATATATAATAATGATAACTGCGGAAGCCCAAAGAATATTTTTGCATTCCCAATTTGACTATGAAGAGACAAGCCAAAGCCAAAGCCAAGGGAATGGCAAGGGTTCGTTGTGTTGTTTGGGTTGGGCTAGATTTCCTCCACCCGAGTTGAGCAGAAAACTCTTCCGCCTTCTGTGAATTTCCCCCCATTTCCCCAGAAATGGAAATATGTGTATATGGCCGGGGTGGAATAATAACCATTCTTATTTATTCTTCCGGCCTTTGTCGCATGACACAATCTAAATAAGAGAATTGGATGGGTTGTATAATAATACAAGATGAAATATGAAATATGAATATTATGATCAGATCGGGACAAAGGAGAAGAAAAAAAACTATTTAATTTTTCCCCTCTCCCTGCCTTACTTTCATCTTCTGATATGATATGATATGATGTGAAGTGGGAAGCACAATAAGTGTTCCACATAAGTATTTCCATACATATGGGAGGGGTGAATGGAGGGAGGGAGGGAGCCATCCCATACCTTTTTCCCCCTTTGAAGGATAAAGAAATATGTACCGAGGCACATTGTTAAAACTTAATAATATTAATAAAGGTTGAGTTCTCAATAAAGATGAGAGAGAATGGGAAACGTTATTTGACATCCTCAAAAGAAGACAATAAATTTCCTTCTGGGAAAGAGGAGGAAAAAAACGCAAGCCATAAGTGTATAGGCCATGCCATGCCATGCCATGCCATGCCATGTCAGTACTCCCTGGCAGTGACAGATGAGGCACTTTATGAACTGGATTAAATGCTTTTGATCTGGTGGTAGTCATCATAAGTTTTTTTTTCATCAAAGACTTTTATGGAATAATATTGAGTAGGAGTGTTATAATATGAAAAATGGGGCTTCAGTTCATTGTCATTGTTAGCACCACCACCATCAACCAGCCAGCCAAACCACCTTTAAACTATTTTATTCAATTTCCAATATACATAACTTAGGCACAGTCAAATATAACCATGCCACAACCCCAACAATACAAACCACTAAAGCTATTTTGAATAATAATAAATATGGCATATTTCTTTTATTATTTCCTTGTAAAAAAGAGAATTACTTTATTACTATTTTATCAGCAAATGACATGAGGAGTACCACCTTGCCAGAAATATATGACAAGACTGAGGAAATGCTTCAAGACAAGACTTAACTTTCACCCAATGTCCATACACATGGCTGGGGTGATAATTTTTAAGGTTGAGTACCATTCATTCAATTCTCCCTTCTTACTTTTTTTTATTTATCCATCCATATTCCACAGAAAAAGGTCTCTTCCCATCCATATTTTTTGCCAGACTTTCTCTCCCCATCCATTCCCTTTTTCCCTCTCCCTTCCCATTCATCGAAATTTTCTTCGCGACATTTTATTCCTTTTACAGTGGAAGATAATATAATATGATATGATATGATAGGATAGGATAAGGCACATGGCCCCATCCACAATCCACAGCCACAATAATACACACAATACAATCATATACGAAGTTATGTATGTGGTCCTCGTGTAAATAAAAATGCACTTTCGACGTTCAGCCGGGGATCGGGAAGGAATTCATTTTTTGTCCTTTCTCCTTTCTCTCCCTCTCCGGTCGACCGATCATCCTCGTAAGACATGAATAACAACAATGACATGGAATGGGTTTGGCTGGAGTAGGAACAAGGGTTGGAATACCGAAGTATAAGCTGTTTTCTTTCCTGCTGCCTTGTAAGAAATTTATTTTGGGAGGTGAGGTGATGTGGTAATATAACCATATCACTACCATTACCTTTGTATTCGATGTGTAGGTACTTATATTTATTTTTGTTCTGTCCTTTACAGTTTTTTTACATATGATATGAGAGTAAAGTTACTTGTATGACATTTTCACGTTCGTTCCTCCTTTTTCCTTTCCCCCTTCCACCTTTTTTTTATTCATCGGCATGACATGTCTCCTCTTAAGTGAGAAGAGGTTCGCTTTTGCATGGAGGTATTTATATTGTATTGCTCCTTGAGTAGGATGAATATATTTTGCGTGTGTGGGAGTGTGTTTGGTTGGTCTAGTATGATATGATATGATATGAGATATAAAAAGAGTTATATGTCGGTTATGATCTGATGTGATGATGTGACGAACCTGGTTGGGGATAATATGATGAAGATGAGTGTGGATTGTGTGGTGGAGGAGGAGGATGGAGGAACACTCCAAAATAAAAATGATAGGTTTATCACGTCCCCAGCCCCCCGCTCCTTTCCCCCTTCCATCTGACTTGAGCTTTATGGGCTGAGTGAGTGAGTGAAAGTGGAGGTGAGGAATACTGAAAGAGGATGATGATTACGTATGAGATGGTATGATGTGATCCTCTCACTCGCGGTGCTTGGGTGAGGAGGGACCCTTTTTCTCTCCACATCTACCCACCCTTGTCTTTTTTTTGTCAAAAGTAAAAAAATAAAAATGCACAGCCATGATAATGTTTTATGTTGGCACCTTTTTCGTCGTACTTATATGGGGAAAAATAAACTTTACGTGAGTTGTGAGTATCAACCATTTTACTCCTCATCCTCATCATCATCATAAGCAATGTATGTCCCTGTGGCCCTTTTCCTTCCCATTTATTTGTATGTTTTTTTTTTCATAAAATATGCGTCGGTTGGAATAAAGGAGAAAGTGCTTTCTCCTTTTGGAAAGGATTGTCACCTTCCATATGCGTTTGGGGGAGATGGGGAATGGGTTGAGGAGGCGGTGGAGGATGATGATGATTGTGAGGTGAAGATCTTGAATATAAAAATCCGGCTTTTTTATTTTGGGGAAATTGCTCAAGTAGCGTGTGTGTCATGTGTGGGTAGAAAGTTGAGAGTGGAATATGCATGGATGGATGGATGCATTCACAGATATTATTTTTATTATCATTGTATTATATGATCCCATTTGTAAGGAGTGGCGAGTGGGAGGGAGGGTGATGATGACAAATGAATTTTGTTCAGGTGTAATATGACATGAGTGGGTATGAATATGTATATATGATACATATGGTACACATTGTTTCATCGGCACTTTATAAAATGGAGGAAGTGAGGAGAAGTATTGGGTGAGTAATACAAGTTGAGATGAGAAATACAAACCGCATTGTTTTGGTTTCCCCATTATTGGAACCTTGCACAAGTACAGATATAGTTAATTATAGGTAAAATATATGAGAATGAGAGAAATGTGTAATTTATGTAAATGTACCTAGGCATATGTGTGGGAGTTTAAATTATCACAAGACTGATTCCAATGAAATGAAAGGATATATAAATCAGAAGGTCTTTGCCCGGAGGAGTAATATGCATAAGAAATTAATTAGTGTGATTCCATGACAACGCAAATTAAAAATATTTTATAGTCATTGGTGATATCCAGGCAGGTATTCCAATTTTGCAAGTTTCGGCGTCGCTCGTATTTTCATCTTTGGCGATTGGGTCTGATGTTGTAACAGATACATCTCTCCTCAGGTTGTTTAATGCCTATTAGCTTTAAATAATTTCAGTTTTCAATTATTACGAGTTATGCAAAGAAAAGTCGCAAAAATGCATTTCAAATTGACACTTACTATTTGTACAGGTGGCAGGAGCCGGACTTCCCCAACGAAACATCTTCAATCATTCTAAAAAGATTTTCGCCAAAAATTGGCATAACAAAGAGTCCGATCAGTTTCTGCATGACAATTCTACTATTTGCTCTACTCACAACAACTTTCTGCAGCCCCTCTGCTTTTTTTGATATGATGATGTTTTTTTGCAGTAGAATTTCCAAGCAAATCCAGGGGAAAGTGAATAATACTTACGTAGATACGGGAGAAAGGGAAAGCAAGCGGAATATATTATAGGGGAGTAGAGGGGGATTGAGGATTGAATCAAACGACTATATAATTGCTCAGATTTTACTCTTTCCTCTCACTCTCTCCCTCCGCCGTCATGAACTGAGGAGGATGAGGATGATGCGGATGCTGATGGTGATGATGATCATGATGAAAGAATGAGCCTTTGATTTTCCGCTTGAAACAGTTCCAACTAGTTCTCTCCTCGTTTTCCCTCTCGTTATTCTATTAGCGAAAAATGAGTTGAAAGGGAATTTTCGCAGAAACAAGTTACACTCCTTTTTCCCCGCTCCACTCCCCACTCCCTCCAAAAGTTCCTTGCGTGTGGATGAGTCTCGGCTTAAAAGCTTACATATGGTGATAGCTACCTCTCCACTTACCTACTTATATGGGCAGGGATTGGAATGAAGTTTCCAGATTTTGCCTGGGTAAAAATAGGACATTGGACTGGGTTTTTAGATTGGAAGACGACGACGTGGTTCCTCTCTGAATGCTCTTTGTGTTCCTCTCGTTATCCTGGCCTGCCAAAAATTAAAAAAGGTTTTTTTCTTTCAATCTACTTCACTTCCTCCACCTTTTTCGTCCAATTGATTTAACTTGAAGTATATAATTAACTCTTTTCCATATTAGGTAACAGCAATTAAATGAGTTCATGGGGAAAAGTCAAAAGGCTGACTGACTGACGGAATGTGAGTCGGCTCTGATTTCAGTTAAATGTTTTTTTACTCGGATAAAAGAAAGCATCCGCCCTCTAATAACTGCAATTACTTTTGAAAACTTCGCAAAAAGAAAGTAGGCATTATTTTCCCTTTGATATTTCAGAGGGGATTGGGTACAGGCGGAATAATTGTCTTTCCCTCCATCTTTGAGTATTTTGGGTGGGCGGCAACGGAGGGCTCAAAGGAAGTTAACGACTTTCGGATCCTTAACCTGGCTAATTTTAATTTACTAAATAAATGTTTTCCTGATTGGATTTGATTAACCAGTTTCTGGATTTTACCCCGAATTAGTTTTTGTTATTCTCCCTTCCAACTGGGAAAATACATGGATCAATAGTTAAGTAAATCAAACCATTCATGTCAAGCCCCCTCATTTAATTATATTTTATGCTCTTTTTGCCACTCCTAATTCAAACAATGTTACGTTACGTATAATGCTTGTAACCTATGCACCCGGCTCAGAAATGGCAAATGGGCACAACTTGTCTTCCATGCCAAAAGTTTCCATGTCATTCTAATTGTCGAGCATTGTAATAATAATGGCCCACTTTTATACTTTAGTCCCATGTAATGTACTGGTAAACAAACAGGGAGGGAGTGGGTGAAAGAGCGGAGAAAAAATTGGACGATAAAAAATTCATTAAGTAATTAGGAACATGACATGAGACAATCCCTACTGAGGCATGGCCTAGCATGAACATTATAACTGAAAGCATTTTGCATTATTAACTCTGGAGAAAGTAATGAAAAATAACAAGTTTTTCTTCTTTGGGTGAGCCCAGCCCCCATTCTGCTGGGATGGGAATGGATGGATATAGATGCAGTTGGATATACTTGCAATTAGATGTTGGATGCAGTTATAATGTTAAAGGTTCATTAATTATTATTATTTTTTCTTTGGCCATTTTCTTTCTTGTACTTTTACTATCATACTTAATATCATCATGTCATGTTTGCAGAT
This sequence comes from Pseudosinella alba, assembly GCA_034700485.1. NCBI lineage: Eukaryota > Metazoa > Arthropoda > Collembola > Entomobryomorpha > Entomobryidae > Pseudosinella > Pseudosinella alba. The sequence continues at coordinate 29,930 of JAQIXQ010000031.1, forward strand.
ATATCCCGAGCCAACTTCTTTTTTTATACTTTTTATTTCCGGAGGATTTTATTACCAGCCAAATTAAGAAATATTTATGCATGTGTGTCAGTATTAAAAGAATTTGTAGCTTTCCCCCCTTTCCGTCCCATCTTCTTTTTCCCATTAAAATGGAAACATTTTCCGCTCCAGAAACCTCCCCCTTTTCCACGGATTTTTTAAAATAGTTTTAACCCGTCTGCCTTCATTAACAGAGTTATCATCCTAATCTCCTTATTATTATTCATAATGATTAGACAGAAGGGGATGACTTTAGCTGGGGAAAGTACGTTTATATATGGCATAGGCACTTTTTTATAATATGGGTTTGTATATAAAATATGGATATGGATATAAAAAGTTGCTTTCTTCTTCCGATGTTTTGGCTTCGACTTGGCTTTGGCTTGGTGGAAAAGAAAACAAAGTCATGTCTTGATATTTATACGAGGACAAGGCCGGTGGTGGATTAGCGACAGATGTAGGGAAAAAAGGGCAAGCCAAGCAAGTTTAGTTTATTCCTCATCTTTAGCTCTGCAGAGATATTTATATGGCATGGGATGGTCGGGAGGAAGGGACGCAGAAAGGATCTAATAATAAGATTTTAAATAAGAATCAGCGTCATTATCATCGTTGACGTTTGGGTTCCTTCCCTGTTCCTCCAGCCGCCATCATCCCAGAAGAACATCGTCTCCCAAGAAGAAAAAGTTATTCGGAGGGAAGAGGGGGGAACAAACACGGGAACACAACCAAAACAAGAGACAACAACAAACAAGAAACAAACATGAGCCAAGAGAAGAAAGAAGAGGAGAAGAAAAGTCAGGACAAGGAAAAAAAGTTCTTCTGATGCTGCTGCGGAACATAACCATATACATATCTAAACAGACTTTAGGCCATATAGTAAAAGTGAAAGCAGTGAAAGTAAAAGCTGGAAGAGGAAGAAGTAAAAAGTTACACATTTTGTCTTGTTTTTTTTTCTCTCTCTTGGTTAAATACGCCATCCATGTCCTCCATGGTTGGAATCCCGGAGAAAACTTTTTTAGCCCTTACATGATGGCATGCCATGGCATAGCTTGGTATTCTCTTTCTCCCTGTCCTTACATTCCCCCTGTCCCGGGGAGTGAAAGGAAAGGATAAAGTTATCCATTCAAGAAAAATATGCATAAATAAAAACAAGTTTTTCATAAAACGTAAATATTTACTAAGAGCCATTATGTAAGGAGGATGATCCGGACGAGACGTACGCATTTCCTTTTTGGAGGAGAGAAAGAAAGAAGGGAAGCCAAGACAAGACACGATATACTTGGTACACAAGTAACAAAAAACGAGTAGAAGAACAGCAGACGCGACAACTTTTATTGCGGAGATCTTTCTCTCTCTCTCAACTTCATCGTCATCATCATCATATCCTCCTCTGGCTCCACTGCATACATATGCTAAAAGCCAAGGAATTTGCATGAGTGAATGGCCCATAATACTTTGTCGTATTTGCTTGCCCTCATCCTCCTCCTCCTCCACTGCTGCATCCATCCCATCATTATTAAATTGTGAGGAGGAGGGAGGGGAAGAGGCTCTTGGATTTTTGGGGAGCAGAGAAGAATCAAGTGATCTAAGGATATGATGGGGATATGAGATGGGGGAAGATCAGGAAATAATGGGGGAGAAAGCAAAAGCCTTCTGTCTCCGTCTATTTCTCTCCAGCTATTATTACTGACTGAGATGGAGGGAATGCAATGATGATGAGGATGTTGATGATATGATGCTTGGAGGGATCTGCTTGGAAGACTGGTGGGGAAAATGCAACAGTCTGCTAGGAGGGCATCGGGATAGGATTCCATTTTATACTTATTTAGGCTTAACTGGTGCTGGAATGTAGTTTCCTTGTTGATGATAAGCTCCCCTCCATCCAATCCTCCAACTTTCTTTGGAGGGGATATAAAAGAAGAAAAATATTTTCCTTTTCGGTTATTACTCCATTGCCCAGTTAGTTGTTAATTTCACAAAGGGATGATGTAAGATATGATATTATATAATATGATGAGGAATGAAAGAATTTCTGGAACGCCGAAAATATTTTTGGAAGGATGGATTCATGGCCATGAGTCAATCATCTTTTCATTTTGCTTGGACGGAGATGATGGTGGACGGATAGGACATGGCCAGTGAGTGAATTAGAGAAAGTTCAGGGAAGAGGATAGTAATATTATGCAATGCAATATGATGCCGGGTAATAAAGCTGAATTCATTTAATCGCATTTGCATCCCAGCCCAAGCCCAAGCCTCTTCGTGCCTGTCCTTTCCGGCTTTAATTCATTAGTTGGCTTGTCATCGTTAATATTTTATTTATGGTATGATATGGTATGGTATTAAAATGATATATTATAAGAATGGAAGGGGATTCCGACCAGAGAGGGAGTGGGGGATCAAAAGAGAGAATGAAGAAGTGAAAATGGAAGCCAGGTGACGATACTTGGTGACTGGTCTTGGTTTCCTCCATGGGTGGTCTTGTCTATATTCCAGGGAAGGGGGGGCCGGCATACCGTTTTAATTTCATTTTTAGATACCTACATAGCCGGTTCAAGGAGCAAGGAGAATAGTTTCACTTTCACTTTTAAAATTTATTTTTTTAAATGTCCATCCGGTTCAATGGGTAAAGAAAATATTTTTTCCATTCACTTTTAAAATTTACTTTTTTAAATGTCCATCTAAATTGATGAGATGAGATTATTCCTCCCCTTCCTCCCACAAACCTGAGCCGGTGATGAGATTAAAGCAATGTTATTAGAGATTTTTTAGCCCGTGATCTATTTTAAGCTGAGGAATGTCTTATAATAATCTCATTACTGGAGTAACTTTATTATTGTTGGGGTGTATCGTCTGGTCTGGGATATTGAATATTCCACATAGGTATATTTATAGATTAACTTTCTCAATCTTGTTATTATTTTACTTATATAAACTGGTATATAAATAGACGCCTAGTCCTAATAATATTACTATTACCTTGGCTTTGGCTATCCTATAGACCAGGGTCTGTTTAGCCATGAATACTTTAGTCATTTCCCTCCCTCGCCCTCTCCCTCCTCATTGTCCAGAATTAACTTTCACCGTCTTTTGTCAAAATTAACGGAACTTTGGGGGAGGGAAGGAGGAGGTTGGAACCCAAAAAACGAAAGAAAATTAGAAAGGGAAGGAAACAAGCAGGAAAATGTGGGGTTTGACTTTGACTCCCTCTTTCTCTTCCTTGCTTATGGTTATGGATATACTTTCACAATTTCTCCTCCAGGTTGCTGAGCTGTAGCATGATCAACCACCTCCACCACTACAATATCCACATCTCTCTGGAAATTTCTGTCTGGTGGAAAAGACTAATATTAATATGATCGTTCTCCTCCAAACTCATTCCATATCCATATCTAAATCCATATCCATCCCACCCATTTCCCAACCTTGTTTAAAGTTGGGTGGTGGATCCCTCCAACAGGAATAATAATATTGATATTTGAAAGCTCTGCATCCCATTCCTCCTGTCAGCATATTACAGACATATTTGCCTCACTCACTCCCACCATTTCTCCCTCTCTTGTCCCTCCAAAGATAGGAAAAATTATGCTCTTCTCATATCTGAGAAACTGGAACAGGGAAGGATACCGGAGAGAGGATGATGAGAATGGAAGGGAAACCATCACCAGGAGAAAATCTAATGAATCAAGCCATTGTTTAGCTTTTCCAGGAGGAGGTAGATACTTATAGGAAGAAAATGCATATTAACACTGTCTAATATTGTATACTAGGGGAGGATGAGATCAAGAGGAAGGAATATTTTCTCCTGTTTGTGCTCCAAGAGCAGAGCCACAACCTCCACCATACCACCACCAAGTCTAATAATATTAGATCTAGATCCAGGCAATAATTGGACCATCGTCATCGTCAGGATCAGCTCATCTCTCCCTTCGCAAGGAATATCACTTTCTCTCCCCACCACCTCCACAAAGAAGACAAGGACCAACTGGTGAAAGCATTAGTTTTAATAGACACAATGAGCTGAAACCTTATCAGGATCGGGAATCCTCATCATCATCATCGTCATCTTCATTCTTCAATGAAGAAAAAAGGGTTCCTCCTGCAAGATCAGCATTCCTCTTCTTCAACCTTCTAGTATAATTATGATCCTTCTCGTCTTGACTCATCTCATCTCACCCTCCAAGAATAAAATAGGGAAGCAAACAGCAGGAAAGTGAAGGAGAACCAGAAAACAAGCATTATTTTTTACAAGATATTGATGAACAAAAGCATATTATGCAAGAGGATGGGGATAATATTTTGGAGAAAGTTACATTTTACGAGTATGCAGTTGTCTGCTATTAGTGTTTACAAAACATTACATAACAACATATTAGATTTGGGTGGCAGCAACATGATGATGATCATCATCATCCACATATTCTCCTCTTTCAGCACAAAATTCCTCTTCCTTGAGGCACCGTGAACTCCCCTCCATATAAAGTGAAAAACCAGTTCATATTGTTCTTCCCCGGTGAATAATGGATATTATCATGGAAGGGTAAAATATGCCGGAAAAAATTATGACCAGATACATACATCCCCAAGTTGTTTTTATAAGAACCTTGCATATGGCTTGGGAGAAGAATTGCTTTTGTGTGCATATGTATGTGCCTATTTCATTTCGTTAGCTTTCAGCATAACGTGTGATGATGATGATGACGATGATGATGACGATTGGAGAAAGCACTAACCCAAAGTCGACTCCAAGCATATAGTGAAAGTATAAAGGATTCATCCTGTGTACTTTCACTTTCGCTGTTCTACAGAGGAGCCACCATCACCATCATCATTATAAAACAATAGGCTGATCATATCATTCACAGTCAGAGGAGAAATTTCCCCTCCGTGTGTGTGTGCCCAGTCATTGTGTAATTTCACCGAGGCTGGTTCCCTGCCTCCACGCTCATTTCCCTCGTTTCCTCTTTTTCGGTTGTAAATCAATGTGAGAGTAGAAAGGAACAGGGCTAATTAGCCGTGTGATGATGGCGAATTGGATGTGGAGGTGGTGGAGGTAGACTTTAGACTTTGTATGATGTTATGCTGGTTAGTAACGTAACGTAACGTAACGAAACGAAACGGGATGGAGGAAAATGAAAGGAGTTGAGAGTTGAGTTGTTTTTACATGTGTGAGTGAGTAAATCTGCTTGTTCTCATTATTTCATTTCATCCTTCCACTTTGGAGAAGGGACAGGTGTGGGTGGATTGGCAATGTGTAGTTTTATATGTATGTCTGTGCATGGAAACTAATAATATTTTTTATCTTGATTATGATCAAGTTAATTCATGTCCCGTAATTCTTTCAAATGTTGGAGGCATTATGTAATCACCCTTTCATATTTAAAAATTAAGTGGGGTGACTTCAGAAAGGGATCAATCCAGTTTATGTAAGCTTCGAGGGATCAGGATCATACGTGGCCATCCGCGTTGCATCATATTTTTGGAAACCAACTTTCTCCCCCGCACTAGCCAATCGAATGGGAAAATAGTAATAAAATGGGAGTGGAATAAATTTTGTGCTGATGGTGCCCCCAACTCAAAAACTCTGATGGGGATGATGATGCTCGTCTCTGGAACTGCCTATTTTAAACTGCTGCCGTTGGTGGAAGCTTCCAGGAGCATTTGTTGTTGAAATGAAATGGTGATCACAATGCTGCTGATGATGATGATGGTAATGGGGAAACTGCATGAAATACTTCTCCGAACTTGTCTGCGTAAAATGGTGTATGATGATATATTATACCGGGAATTGGGTAATGCCAATGGATGGACCTTAGAATGCTTTCCAGCACGGGGAGGGAGGCTTGAAGGAAAATGATGGAGAAGTCAACGGAATCCAATAGAAAAGGGCTGAGTGAGCCTTATTTCCTCTTCATGGGAATATATTGTGTTCTCATTCTCTCTCTCTCCCTCTCCACTTGTTTTCTCAACTTACTTCCTTTCCTACTCCGCGTGCACTTTTTACTTGTCTCGTTCATCTTCTGACGTGCATGATGATGAGATCGAGATCCATTTTTTGTAAGGGGTGCCCCAAAAGTATTGGGAGATGTTTCCGATTTGGAACTGTTCTTAATCCTCAAATTATTTTACAATTTGTTCAATCAAGTTGTTCTTCACTTTCATGAAAAATCGCACCGGGCCATTTTTGTCCCGGATAGAAGCACAATCCTAAAAATTGATCCTATTTTCAGCAAATTCGAAACCGAAAATTAGTTTCTATTTTTGGACGACCCCTTATTCCAAACATGGACCACAGCATCAGAGTCAGAACTCCGTCATCACTACCACCACCACAGAGGATAGAAAGGCATTTTTCTGATTTCTTTTTCTTTCTCCTTCTATTTTACAGATATAACCTTTTATATACCTAACTATATCCCTGTATCCCTCCACTCCACCCCATTCCAATCCTAACTCCTAAGTTCCTTCTTTCTCTCCTCCCCATCAGACAAAAATATACAAGCAAGGAAACTGGTATGAAGAGAATAAATGATCGTTCTCAATAATAATACGCGTGAATGACTGCTGCTTCCTCCTTCCAATAATAACATTCCATCTTTTAGCTTCTTCGCCACCATCACCACTACCACCACCACCACCACCTCCAACAGAGGCGGAACCAGCCATATCAATTCTTTCTCTCTCCTCTTTCTCTCCCTCCATCTGAAAGTGTAAACGGAAGAGAGAAAATAAAAAAAAAACAGCTAAACCTGCTATATCTCCATCATCTCCACCATCTCATCTCTCTTTCCCTCGAAAACTCATTGTTGCTCAACCTACGGCGAGAGAGATGAGATGGAACAAGCCAGGATAGAGAAGTAAAAAACCTCAGGTTTTTTATTATTATTATTCCTTTCCAGTCACTCATCCACCAACTCACTCCTTTTCCCCCCACATCATCATATTATAATATAATACATACTGACTGTTTCACTTTCACTCTCCATCCATAACGCCATTCCTGAGTGAGCCAACTAAACCAGCACACAAGCCATCATCAAAAAAAATCTAACTATCTTTTTCCTATTAAAATGCATATATTTATTCCTCCTGAGCGGATATTGAGAGGGGCCTCTCCCTTCCACTCCTTCATCACATCACCATCACCACCAACAGCCAAGTGAATCCAGCCACTTGACTAGATCACTTTCATTTACTTTTTCCCTTCATTCCTCAGCCTCAGCCTCAGCCTCAGCCTCCTACTTTTTTTTTTCGGGGGAGGCAGGAGAGAGATGAGATGAAATAGAAGTGAAAATGGAGTCAACCCATATATCTCCCTCTCCCAGTTTGTGTTATCTATAATGTGATGTAACGCATATAAAATGATAAGGGGGGAATATACAAGGAAGGAGAAAAAACTGAGGCTCTTATCTTCTCCCAATCTCCATTCCTTCCTCCATATCCCCAGCTTGTCTAAACTTTTCCTTTCGGTTCTACACTTGATTAGTCCTGTTCAAACAAGATTGTGTAGCCGTCAGGAATGGCTCAACAGGGTTTTCATCATCCACATCCACCATCATCATCCTTTCTCCCTTCTCCCTCCTCCTCCTCTTATTTCTTAGGTTGGCGGAGTGAAAAAAAAAGAATAATAGGATGGGAAAAGAAGGAGAGGAAGTGGAGGAAAGGCGAGAAAAAAACCGCAGGGAATATGGATGGCCAACGATGTGGCAACACTTGGAGTCTCCAGTTCTCTCTCTCCCAATCCATAATACAAAGTTTGAGCATAAACAGGAGGAAGAAGCAGAAGACGAAGAAGAAGCGAAAAAAAATTCGTTGTGGTTTGGTTTGGCTTGGTGGTGGATTTCATCTTCCTCTCTAGGTAAGTAAGTGAGTCAGGGAGGGAGAAAGTGAGAGAAAGTGAGTGAGTGTGTGCATGTGAAGTCTGTCGACCTCAGCAAGTTTTTGCATTACATTACATTACATGTGGAAATGAGAGTTTGGGCGAGGGGAATAAAAAATAATATATAATAGAAATATATAGTAATAGTAATATGGACATAGAGACAAGACAATTCCAAAAAGTCTTCTTCCGCTTCTTATATAGCTCAGATCATTTGTGATCTGAACCGCTATCCTCTCTCTCTCTTATTGTGTGTATTTTTCTTGACGGAAGGCTGAGAATGAGGAGTGAAGAGAGAATTGAAGTTGAAGGTTTAGTCATTGAAACGACTAAAAAATAACTGCACACCAAACCAGGAGCAAACTATGCGTCTTGTACCTTAGCAGTGGGTATATTGGCCATATAAGGATGGGAGTAGATGGTGAAAGTAAAGTGGCTGGGCTTTTATTAAGTACAGAGAGGATCTTCTTATGTGGGCTGATGGCTCATGCGAGATATTGAAGTGGAAGCTAATATTCTCCTGGTGGCGGTGGTGGTGATGTGATGATGCAATGGCGATGGTGGCGATGACAATGGTGCTGGCCGCCGGATCTGACGATGAGATGGTGTCTACTGACGGTTGACTTGATCTGTTGAAATTGGCGATGGGGATGATGATGCAATCCAATGCAATGCAATTCAATGCTATCTCCAAAGCAGAGAGAATATAACGGATGGATGGATGGATAGATGAAGAGGAGGATGAGGGACTCTGTAAAACGTTTGAAAAATCCCTTTTCCCTTGGGTCCCCCACATTTATTTTTTACAATGGACTCAAACAAGAGGAAAGGAAGCAGAGAGAGAGGGGGGAAAGGAATGGAATGAATTCTCTCTTTTTTATGTATTTTACTCTGTCCATATCACATCATGATGTCCACCAACTGATTCCTGTGGAAATGGCCATTGTCCATATCCATCCCATCCCCCCAATCCATGGAGAGCACGGGGCTTACGCCGTGTGGAATGTCTGTGGTCAATACAAAGAAAGGATTTTGGACTTTGCTTGCGGGGGAAAGTCAAGCAAAGAGAGGAGCCGGCACGTTCCACGAAAGCGGAAATAAATATTAGATATAGTCAGGTCAGAAAGGTATATGGTTATATGAGTTTATACACGTTTTTTTGGTCATTCTAGGAAAGTGCTTACAAAGAAAAAAGAAACTGGATAAAAAGTCGGGATTGGCTATCAACAAGAGACGGGGAAAGGAATCAAGGGATGAGCAATAACAAGTTCACGGCTCAAACTTGTTTGAGATTTTTTCTTCTTCTCTGGTATGTGTGGGGTATTTTTTTTTGTTTGGATGGATGGATGACTGACTGGAGTGGAGTGGAGAGGGGGGAAAATCTCACACTTGTGGTGACGATCATGATGATCATGATCACAGTACGATAGTACGAGTATCAGTGGTGCTTGTAAGTTTTCCAAATTCCAGAAACAAACTAAGTCTGCTCACTTCCGCTTTCCTTTTCTTACTTTTCTTTCTCCCTTCCGTTTCCGAGAAAGTATGAAAAAGAAAGAGAGAGAAAGTAAAACATAGACGTAGTTTGTCTTTGAAAAACTACAACCAAGCCATGTCAGTCAGGTCTACTTGTACAATGGCCATGACCACCACGACCACCCTAGACCACTACCGCTTACTTGGAATCGCTCAAGGATGGCTGTGATTATGAGGAACAAAAATCTTTTCCTCGTGGTTTTTTTCCTTCAGGTCCACCATCATCCACCATCCTTGGAAACAAACTGTAGTAATGTCAGTAGTTTGGAACTGGAACCCCAAATAGGAACAGGAAGTGAGTTGCTGAAGCGTTCAACAAGGAGAGAAAAAATAAAAAGAATGTAAGATTCACAGGAAGATGGACACTGAAGGAAGTGCAGCATAGCAACAGTCGAGTCGAGTCTTTCTCTGTGTCCAAGTCCAAAAGCAACCAAAAGGCATTTCATCATCATATCGAAACATTTCGTTTTTCGTTTCGTATACCATTCAACTGTCAGCCTATCATCCTGTGCAGATCCCATTCAACTATAACTAGCAATGTATATAACGGCTTTTGTAAGCTTGGCTGCATCCCATTTCCTTTCCGGCCAGTTGGATAAGTTTGAAACGATGACATGACCAATATATATTCGCTGCCATAGCCACATCCGTAGCTAGTCTGCTCCTCCTCTCCTCATATTGTTTGGTGGTTTGGTTGGTGGTGATGAGGAGAGCTGAAGGTGTTGATGATGATCTACTTGAACCATCATCCACTTCTCAAAAAAAAAGAAGAGAATTCCACAACACATTTTTCCTCCCTCCCTCCCCACCAGGATCAGGACTGGGATTGAATTCCAAGAGTGGAATAAAAGGTGGGATGAAGATCCCGTGTCATGCCAACTCATGCCATTCCAATCCACTTCCGCTCTTGGTCAGCTTTTTTTCTCCCGAGATTCTAAAACAAAAAAATGTATTATTCCTTGGCAAACATACACAATAGGATCCATTTTTCATTCAATTCCTCAGGTAAACTATGAGCGGAATGTGAGTGGATGAGTGAGTAAGTGGGATTCCAAGTCCAAAACTCCTTGGCTGGGGAGGGAGACGATGGTCATTGAAAGTGGTGAGTGAGTGGGGATACGGTGATAAGGTTGACCATTGACAACCCATCCATAAATATATTTAGCTCCCTCACTCCCGCTGCACTTCACATCCCCTCTTGAATTAACTCTTGGCGGTACAAAGACCTTACCTCCAAAGTATATGGCCATGCCAATGATGATGATGATGATCGGGATGATCATGATTTCCCAGTGAAAACAAACTCTATTTACAACTTACATAAATTGGACAGTAAAAAAGCTCTTTCTCCACTCATTTTGCCCACCTTTCCCACCGTCCCTCCGTCCCTCTCCTTCCATGAAGGGACGAATGGACGAAGGAAGGCTTTTAGCCCCGCCATGTTTACATCTACAGGGAAAACAAGCAGGTCCATCTAATAAACCATGAAATATGTCCGTCCACCCAATAATATAAAAAGAGGTCACAAACAACTTCAGCCGAGGAGGAAGAAAAAAAACTATATTTATAACAGGCAGAAATGTAGTTTTTCTCCTTTCCTTGTCTATCCATCCAATCCACAAAAGGATGTAAAAAATGGTTGGTTAAAGAAAAGGAAAACCCTCTCCCAACTAATGATGATCAGACCACGATGAGGCTCCTTATTTTCTCCCCAGATATATCCCTTCTCTTCTGGGGAAAGCGGAAAAGAGAAAGCAAAAAATGGTAAAAGTCAAATAAGAGAGAAAGCATGTTCATTTGATAAAACATATATATGGCATCATCCCCACATGATCAACAAGAAGACAAACTAGATGGCTTGTTTGGTATGGTCCAAGTCCATGTCTCTTCCTCCTTCCTTTCGCGAAGACTGAAAAGGATATCTCCACTATCCTGTGGACAGTTTCATGTGCGTAGACCCAACAACATCTCGACAAGAGAACATTTTAATGGACAGAGGTGAAAGTTAAACAAGGGGACATAACAGGTTTAAAAAATAAAGCCACATACATGGCCACATCCACAAAGCATATAGCCATTGCCATATTATGTTGTTTTCTCCTTCTCTTGTCGGCGACTCCCATCTCCACTTGTTTCTCTCCTGTGGCTCCACATATCCAGCTTAAGTTTAGCCAAGGTGCAATGGAGGAGACTCCATCCATGAGTGAATGAAAAAAAAACGAAATTCTTGGTTAATGCCACTGCCACAAAAAAAACCAGCTACAACATAAGATAATAATGTCGTGGACCCAAACTCCTAGCAAGCTTGAAAACGACCGACCCTTTCCCTTTTCGCTATATATTTTCTATTGGACTGGAACTCCTCGCGTGTTCCTTTCTCCTCTTGGTTGTGTGGGTGTGTGTGAAAGGGGAAAGCTGTGATGTATCTAAATAAAGAGGAGGACCCATAAGTGCCACATTTGCAGTGAGTTACGTTTAAATTGCCTCGTCCTCCCCGGTCATACCATGAGAGAGTTGATCCTGTTGTTCCTGCCACCAGACCACTAGGACCACTATCCACATCAACAACATCATCATCATCATGACCGCCACTATTTTTTTGCTTTCACTGGCTTGGACTGGCATGGCATGGTATTATTATATTGTTTGTCTCCTGTCCCCTCACATAGCCCTTCGCAGTTCCTTTTTTATGAGGAGGGAAAAAAACTCGGGTGGAAATATTGGTATAAATGAGTTGTCCCCAATCTACCATTTCATTGTTGGGGAGTCAGGGTAAGTACATTTTCAACTAGGAGGAGAAAAAAGGCATTAAACAAGTAAGTGAAGTTGCAAGGCAATAGCCATAGCCATAGTCATAGCCATAGCAATCCTTTTTGGTTTTAAACGGAAGTGAAAACGGCAGTTTGCATTGTGTTTACTACAAATAATATGGGATAGGGGAGGAGGTGGAGGAGAAATGTATTCCAAGTGGCGATGGAATACAACTACAACCTTAACGCTACTTTCCCATTCAACACAGCCAACAACCAAAATCTACTGACATGCCAGCCGAGAGAAAAAAGGAAGAGGCAGAGAGAGAAAAAAGGGATAAACTAGATGAAGGGACACATATTTAGACAAACAACAAGGTTTAAATTCACCTTAAACAGAGTGCATTAGTGGAAAGGGAAAGAGATAATTCAGGAGTCGGGTTTCCTCTTCCAAAATTCATTTTTCTTTTCTTTCCCGGTTACATATGGACTAACCATTACTTTCTCCCCTTATATGTATGTATAAGAAAATCATTATATTTTCTTTGAAACATTTGAAGGAAATGTGCACAGGGGGGAAAATTGGAAGATGAATGGGTGCGGCAAGCCCATGAGAAAATAGGCTTAAATAATTCGTGTGAGAAAAAAAAGTATGTTAAGTCCCTGCGTAAATGAGTGAATGTGAGAGAGGGAGAGAGAGGATAAGGTTAGGTAAGCATATTTTTTACAGGAAAAAAATAAAGGAAATGGGAGGAAGCCACATATTTTCCATCCTCATTCATATCCTTACAAAGAAATAAAGCTGTTTAAAAGGTTCACAGGTTTAGTTATGTTTTTTTTCTCCCTCTCTTCCAGTTCCAGGATAAGAGAATCTATCAACAGGATAATATGCCGGGGAGGAAAATGGGAAAGTGAAAGGTTGCATTATGGAATGGAAGCAAGATTCATTTTTCCTCTCCCTTTTTTAAGAGAGTTTATTTTAAAGCTGGAAATTATCCTTTTTTCCTATCTGTTGACTTGTTAGAGGAGATGGGGAGATGGGGAGACAGGGTTACGCATTTTAAAAGGCTTTAGCTCAAATTGAGTAGGTGGAATATGGAATGGAAAATAATATAAGAAGGGAAGGAGAGCAACAGCAGCCTTTTTTTCTTTTCTCATCATTTACTACCTGTCTCCTTTTACTACTCACTCACCTTAACAAGATAATTTGGGAGGAGGTGGGCTTTAATATGATTTTTTGAGGAGAAAGTAAGAGAAAAAAACAAGATGGGAGACAGGTCTTCTTGGTATAGGTGCTATTGCTGTTGTGGTATGGCTTGGTTTTGCTACATGAATCTTTTCTTGAGTCTTTTTAAATCTTTAATTTTTCCACAACTCGGTATGTTTGTCTAGTGAAGGGTGGAAGGATGGACGATATGATGGAGATGTAGATGTGTTGCTGTTTATTTCAAGTTGGTTGTTTCTTACTCCGCTTTTTTTTAAAAATTTATTTCATCTTGTTTTCGTCTTTCCTCTCGTTTCTCGACATATCTGGGGAGAAGCTCATTCTTCTCCCGGTTGCTTCTTCCAGGAGCTAATAAACTATGTCATAAGCATATACACAACTCTTCACTTTCTCTTTTCCAGATAAATTAATCACTTCAAAGGGAAAGTGGCGAAGAAGGAGAGGGAGAAGAGATGAAGAGATGAGAGGGGGAAAATAAGTAAACAATAAAAAAAAACAAGTCACTTGCTATTTCTCTCTCTCTCATTTGGCAACATAGTTTAATGGATGGGGGAGAGGAGACTTGTGAGCAGTTCAATATCTGTTTGTTTTTTTATTTCGTGGAGAAGAAGAAAGTTATAATATGCTTTATTTATTTCCAACTTTACTCTTCCTTTTTTACCAGTATACTTAGGTCAGCATCATCAACATCATCAATGAGATCAGCATCTGTTGATTTTCCAAATGATTTCCTTCCCCATTCACCCAAAAAGAAAAGTTTCCAGTTGGGGGAGCCGGGCTTTGCAGAAAATAGCATGTTATGTAAGAGTTGGAAAGTTTTCATTCGGAGATGAGAGGGAGAAAAATACATGCAAAGAGCAAAATGCTTCTTTCCTTCAAAAACAGAGGCTTATACTTTATGTATGGAAATTAATAAAAACATGTATTCTTCCTGAATATTGTCTTAATAAACTGGACCACCTGCTTGGTCTCCTACTTTTTTTCATTCATATCATATCATATCATATAATATGCATCTACCTTCTACACTCTCCCATTCATGATGGCGGCTCCAAGCTCTTTACAATGCAAATATGTATAAAATGGACATGTTTTAACAAGTGATCTCTAAAACTTTTCACTTGGACTTGGACTCCACGGCCACTAAACTCCACTTCCACCGCACCGTTGCTTTGTTGCATCCTAAAAAATATAAACATGGACGCTTTCAAACAAGTATGCTCGGTTACGCTCCTCCTGGTCCTGACTTCTCTCCTCAGCTAAATTTCAGCACAGCATTTCGGGCTCATTTTAAAATCCACCTTGTTATTAATACCAGAATATGAAATGGGATGGATCAGTGTATTATGCAAACTCTTTGGAGGAAGAGTTGGCTTTGGCTTTGGCTTGGGTTTGGTCTTTAAGAGTTGTTGGTTGGTTGTTATGCCCCTCTGCCTGTTCCTGGAATTTCGTGTAAATTATAGTAAGCCTCTTGTTTCGTTGGAACATCAACATGAACATACACAGTTACTTTCATAATGGGCTCGATTCCATCCATAGTTTTCGTATTCCAGCTTCCAACTAAACAATCCAACATCCAACCACCTTCAAACTCAACCAGAGAATAAGAGAGTGACTCCCGCCAGCATGTATTATTATTAGTACATAGTTGGAAGACTACCAGGACAAGAAGAACCGACATTACTCCTGCTCCTCCTTCCAACTATGAATTGAATGGAGGCTGTTGCCATGTATGTAATAATAATATAATAGATATTATAAAACACGAGGAAACATCAACGCAACAGCAGCAGCAGCATAAACATAACGACTAAAGACAAACAAACAATGGCCATCATATATAGTCCTCCCCCTCTGCCCCCTTTAATAATATATGAAAGGGGATATCATCATACCTTGGCCGTGGCGGATGGATGATAACACGGGGGAAAGGAATCAAGATAGGAAGTGAGAATATACAGGACACACGCACCAACCCAACCAGCCAAAGAATTTTTTTTACCTTAGTTGGCACGCAAAATATAATCCGAAAGTGAATGGAAGACAGACACAAAAGTTGAGTCTGAGTCAAAGTCTCTCATGTTAGGTTTTTACCTTTGTCTGGGAATATGGCAAACCAACATCAACGCAACAGCATGGCCCGACATCCACATCATTTCATATCATATCACTTTTTGTTCCAAACTAAACCTACTAACTAAAGCGGATGGATGGAATGTTTCGTGGAATCGTGGAAGTACTTATTCCCAGTAAAAAAATAAACAGGGAGGAGGATGATGATCATGTTAAATGATGATATGATTATATGAGAATGGAGAGGGGATGAGGATGACTATAGGAAAATGGAATGAATTGGTTTTTGTTTTATGCCATGACATAACAATGCCATGTTTGGCCATTGTTATGTTTGTGGTGGAGAGCCTCACAGTTGCATTATTATCATCTTGTTGATTTGATATCATCATCCTCATCATCACCATCATCATCAATTTTTTTTGTCGGAGGGAACCCTTCACGGGAATGAAATAGAAATGGAATGACTAGGCTGGCTTTGTTGTCTCTAGGTAAATATGTGTAGAGGGAGGAGGATGGAGGATGATGCATGAAATAATGTGTTTGTTTATCTGACGCCACCTAAAGCTTCCACCTCCCTCCCATTCCATCCCCAACCCATGTACACGAACAGCAACATGAACACAATATTACATAATGCCTAAGCAATTGAAGGGAAAGCTTTATAATTTGCGGAAAATGCTTAGATGGAAGGAAGGAAGTATCTCTGACTTGAACAGTCTGACTACAGTTATGTAACAAGAGTAGGAACTAGGAAGGGAAAATGTGAAACTGGTTGGTATGGTATAAATACCATCATTTCTGGGTATGTATGAAATAACGACTATGAAAGGTCTGCTTGTTCTTCCTCCTCGTGGAAAAGAATTTGAATATCCATCTTTTGCAAGAATTTGTACTAGGTTGTTGCCACGATGTATGCATTCTATTTGGAGGAAGTGCAGAACAACTGAACTGAGATGAAAAGTGAGGGAGATCAGGTTTCGCTAAATGTCTTGTGTTACATCATCCACATCATCATCATCATCAACATCAACAACAACCCAACCATACCATGATTATTGTAGGCTGTAGTCTTAAGAGCAACACACCAATCGCTTTGATCCTCCCATCTACAGTACTTCACTCTCCCTTTCTTCAGCTTTCTTCAAATTTCATATTATTCTCATCATCATCATCGTCATCATCCCTCTTCCTCCTACTCCTCCTGATCCTGTAAAGAAAAGAAATTGGGAGGGAAGACAAGAGATAGGATAGCTGGAGCAATTGCCATCTTTCTGTAATTTCTTCTCATGTCATAACAAGTGTTTCTCCTCCGGATTTTGTTTCCTCTCTCTTTTCTCTTCCATCCTTCCACTCCCACACTTGTAAATCCTCTCTTTCCCCAGCTCCTGAAGGGAAATGGAACAGGGAACAAAACAACAGACAGGGAGAAAAAAACACCGGCATTCAGCCAGACTCACACAAGTTCCATTCTTAAATGATGAGAATGATGTGATGATGATGATGTTAAGGATGAAATAAGGATAAATACTTACGGTGTCTTCCAATGTTCCAATCCAATACATGGAACATGTAATAATATAAATAGATTTTACAGGTATTTTCCCCATTTCCCAAACCATGTTACTCACGCGAAGATGGATATGAGAAGAATATGAGCCATTCAAGAGGAGTTCGCTCCTCATCCCCTGTTTTTTTTTCGCTGGGTAGATATTGCTCATTTCCTTCTTCCAACCTGTTCAATGGGAATGGAGGGGCAGGTAAGAGACATGCTTTTACTTATTAAAGTGGAGAAAAGAAAGAAAGAACAAGAAAACATACATAAGTGAAAACCCAACAACAGTCTAATGGTAAGGATGCAGTTTGTTGCTTTCTTCAGCTTGTTGGTTCATGCATGTGCCATGTCTCTCCTGTAATAAAAAATAAAAAGGTGCATTTTTACAACTGAGAGATGAAAAGGAGCAAGGGAGTGAGCGGGGGAGTGGAGTGAGCCATGAGCTATTTATCCTTATATGAGCCATGTAAGTATGTTATACCAGCTAACGCTAAGCCAGACAAAAATAAAATGAGAGAGAGAATTTGAGACAAGGAGAACAAGAAGGAGGAAGGAGAAGAAGGAGAAGAAAAAAAAATCATAAAAAATGAATTGTTTCCCGTCTTGTTTCACTTTTTTTTCACTTCCCGTCCCTTTTTCTCCGAAAGAGCAGAAACAGCTCTCCCCCCGACCAAAGCCATTCCGTATGATAAGCCCGTATATCATAAACTTTATGTCTTGCTCAATGAATCTTTTAGTAAATTCATTACACGCAGGCACGCACAAACACAAGAGGAGAGAGAGAGAGAGAGGGAGATGGAGGGAGAAAGTGAGGGACTACATAATATATACCTAAGTAGGTATATATGGCTTGGGCTAAGGCATTACATATGAAAGATGAAAGGAGAAGGAAAATGAGGAGAGTGAAATATAGTGAAATCGAAGAAAATTTCACAAGTCAGCAGCCAGCTCCACACAGCTCTCCCAAGCATTGCGCCACATGTTGTTTAAAGCAGTTTATCCTCTTCATTTTCTCCCCCTTTTTTTTCTTTTCAATTTTTTCTTCCTTCCTTCTTCCCTCTCTCTCTCTTTCTCTCTCTGTTGTTATATGACTTGCACTCTTGATCGTTATTTTAGCCCGAGTCCTAAAACTTATATGGACTACTTGCATAAGTACATCCATATATGGCTTGGCAGTGTTAACTGTTAACTGCAACTGGTGGTGTGATGGTGGTGGTGGTGATGCATCCGTGAAGATGTTAGTTTGGTTCGGGGGAGAGAAGGCAGAGCAGCGTCACTTTTTCATAAAATGAGCTTTGCAGCTTGCAATATGATGCAATAATATAATTTATGAGTGTTGCAGACATCAGCCTGGGAAACTACTTTCCCCCGTATCCCAAGACTATAGAGAAATGCAATGGAACCCGCATCACATCATCATGATCATGATCATCATATCATGATCATCCAGCAACATAATTTAGCATTCTCTAATATTTTATAATGCAGACATTCAACTCTTGGAATGCAAGACTTGTAGGAATAAATATGTAAGGGAGCACATTTTTCCAGAGGAGGGGACTGGAGAAGGAGGTTTTAGTTTTAGTTTTGGTATGAATGAGCGGTGTTATACTTGGAAACTTTTTTCCGTTTCTCATATCCTCATGATTAAGTGTCTGCTTGGTTGATAAGAGACATATAAATATTAGTTTTGCTCTTGTATTTCCCTCCCCCTTCTCCCATGCATCCCCAAATGGGAAGGGATAAACATATAAAAATATAGATATGCTTGGGAGCGGGTTGTGCGTGAAGCGGCGTCAGAGAAAATATTTATTTATTTATCCATTTATTAATAATAAATATTTGATGTGGGAAGTTAGACTAACTCCAAGTTCACTCCCTTACATAATAATATATATCATTTTGTTCTTATATTTTACTGTGTTGTCCACTTTCATTTTTTGGGGGTTGACACGTGGGGGAAAAGTGCGTGCCCAAATGTTTAATGTTCATCCTCCACTTTAATTCAATAATGATAATCAATTAAAGCTGGAATCATATATTGACTAGATTAGGCCCATACATGAGCCATTATTAAGTTTATTATTATCATGGCATGATCATAGTCATAACATGGACACGAAGTCAATTTATCCCCATTAATATCATGATTAGCCCAACAGAGGAAAAATGAAGGGACCCAGATTAAATTACTGTTAATGGGTCTATTAAGGGCTGTCAACCCAGCCTGTATATTAGTATGATCACGATCATGCTCCTGATCAACATGATCTATCCCCCTCCAATTTACTGGAGTAGCGCATAGCCCATTATTATTGCTTTTATCTTTCCTGTTCATCTGATCTGATTGTCTCGCAGTGAGACTCCAGACTCCCTTTACTCGACATATTCCAAAAAGCTTTCTCCTCGTCCACTCTCCCCACTTTCACTTCACCATTTGATATTTGATAAATTTCCCATTCCATATCATCATCATCCATCCTCTTGTTTTTGTTTTTCTGGCCCTTGTTATTATTATTATTTTATCCTTTGGTTGGGATCTGATCAGGATGTCATGTCATGTCTCCTCTCATCATATTTTATATATTTTCTCCCTCTCTAGCCGTCCATCCTCTTCCTCTCCCCGTATTTCCTGTAGTCAAGTGTGGAGCTGATTGATTCAATAAAAACGATTTCTGCTCCGTGTTCATGTTGATGATCACGCTGATCACGAGCATCATCATCTTGTCCTGATATATAAGCTGGATCTGGATCCGGGTTCCAGGAATACTTACAAGGATTTTATTCCATTTTCCGATTTTCCTCATGATCTCATCCCATCTCATCTCATATCTCTTCCAACTTGGTTCCATGTCCTGCTATGTCCTTCCTACAAGAGATATTACTCACTTGTGTCACACTCCACTTTTATCGCCAATAACATCATCACCTCCACATTCATTCACTGGGTGGGATGCATTTTCTCATCTCCGTCTTCGACCCCATCACTTATCTCATCCTTTCTCCCTTGTCATGTATAAGTATTTCTACGAAGCAAATCCGGTGAGTATTTTTCCTCTCCCTCTCTTCTTCAATAAGAAACACAATTTTTCCCTTCCTTACTGGGAAATGCTTCTTCCAAACGGGAAATTCCTGAAAAAAAAACTGGACAAGAAAAATATATTTATTTTTTTTTCTTCTTATCATTTTTCACAACGCTACTAAAATATTAAGCGAGACAACAACAGTAACAGCAACAACAGCCCATCTCATCTTAAACCGCCTAGGTATGTAAGGTGTTAGACAGAACGTGACAAATAATTTGTTTTTATATATAAAATATAAAACTGACTACCAAGCCATGATGACGACATGTAATCTCCTGGAGCTCATACTAAGGCTTGATCTTGATCTCGGAAGCTTCAATAAAAAAAATACAATAAAGCAGGGGCATTAGAAATTCAATCCAGTACAAAAAAAACCGTGTCCTGCTCGTCATGATGATGATGATCAAATAACAATGTATATTCTAGAAAGAGGATCATCCCAGCCAGTTGTAATAATGATGGAAATGTCATCATCATCATGGAGCTGGACAAGCTAGAAAAAATTAAGTTGGTGCATGTCCCCCGGTGATTGGCTATTCTTCATAATTCTTTGTCCGGTTGACACGTTTGCAATTCAATTCTTCCAGGGTCAACCTGGAATAGAAAATAAGATGGAAGTGATTGCTGATGGTGATCAGATCATCTTCCGAACAGGAGGGAGGGTAAATGTCGAATTAGAATGTATACAGTTGCGTAAGCGTTTTTCTTGTCGCGTTCTCATCTCCTCCAATTTATATCAAACAAATTGAAAATCCCAGCTTATTGCACGGGGAAAGTTATGACAACGGGTGAATTGTTGATGCTGATATGATGCTGATACTTGTTGGTTGATGTGCACTTGATGATGCTGATGATGATGAGGCCATGTAACTAATTTTTAGAAGCCAAATATGATCCAAGAATCCTAAATAAAACGAATGAAAAGAGAAAGCACCTGCTCCTCCCCAAGATCTTCAAAGAGATGACGGGGTAAGGAAAGAATAGAAATGAGGAAGCTCCCCCACATTATTACTTAGCTGAAAAAAAGCGTAGCTATGATTTCCCAAACTTTGTCTGTCTGCGTGCGGTCTCCTGTCTTTATTCTTTTATAAATTTCTTCAGGTTTTTGCATAACGTTAATGTGACTTATGACCTCGGCCGGTATTGATATTCGGCCGGATCGGATGGCCGGAAGGGGCCAAAGGTCCAGTTTTAACATTACCGTTTATGGAACCTTGTATACCTCGACGCCATTATAATTTAGCTGTCAGTTCCGTAGCCATTCCTTTGTAAAAGGTTTCTATTAGTCCTTACACTCATTTTATATTTCACTTTGGGAGTGATAAGGTAAGACTTTGAGAAAGGAAAAATAAGAGGGGAACAAGTTTCACTGTCGCGTCGTCATCTACTCACTCAGGAAAATGATTAAATGCTGAGCTAGTTGATGTTGAAGTGGAAGCGGAAGCCTAGCTAGTTCAATTCCAGCTATTTTAGTCAGAATGCAACTCAAACCATGAAAGGATCGAGCATTGAACTGCAGCCAGACCAAACCAAGCCAAGCCACAGACGAACCAAGTAAAATTGATGCTCCAAGCAATTGGAAAATGAAGAAAAGGAAATGAATATATTGGAAAATAAATTGTTTAGGAAAACGACACCACTCCATTGTGGAGTTTCCGAGAATGGAAGAGGGAAGTAAAAACAGTTCATTTAGGATGAGCATTATACAGAGCCCCTGATCCCAGGCGAATTTGCTATCATCACAGCCACATCAACAAATCGACAATCCTCTCCCAAATAGTTTTAGCAAAAGCGTGCGAGGCTAACCACAAATGCTAACCATTTTGCAAATTCCATTTCCATTTCATTCCCATTCCTCCAACCAAGCCATTCTAAATTCCTCTTTGGAATAAAAAGAATATCTTGCAAAAATGGAAAATAGCACATTTGCAAAAAAAAAAATATAAACATATTTAAATGTACAATTTAATTGATTTTCCCTTCCCGTTGCATGCATGCATGCATTCATATGCATATCCACTTACAGTTTACTCCTTCTTTCCCTCTCCTCCCCTGTAATTTAACTACCCAGTCATGTTCTATTCTAATTCTAGGAAATTCTAATGAAAACTAATGCAAGGGTTTGCGAAAAACGTGGACCGCAACATATCGCATGCTCTGGGGCAGGGTGAAATGCACGGGGAAACGGAAGGGATAATGTAAAAATAGATGTAGAGTTTTGTCATGAGCTGTGTAATGAAAACATGGGCTGGATATCAGACACACGCGCGGTATAAATATAGTGGGGGAGATTGCATGCGGCTACGCTGCACCTTTTTTATTCGGAATGGGCTAACAAATCAACATGATCATGTTATCATTATTCTCTCCCGACTCTGGAGGAATATGACTTGGAACTGAATTTACTTGATTTCATATGGCGGCATGCATGCTTGCATGCAGCATGCTGTATCCACGCCCGCACCCATATCATTACCCCAATAGCACCCATCCATCAACAGGAAACGGATGGGAAGGGAAACTGTAACTGATCATTATTGACAGCCTGGTTAAATAATGCAATGACACAATTTTGCAGTCCACTTTCCCCAAACGAGAACCGGAGCTGGGCTCTTCATGAATATGAATAATGTATTATTGTCGATTTTATTTTTTTTTACAAGAAAAATAATTCATACATATTTCGAACAAATTGGCTGACAAAAGTTGATCCGGTTTTGCTTCAGCTTGACAAGTAACTTCCCATCCTTGCATGTCACCAATTACTGACATCAATCTATCAATCATCAACATAGTGATAAATGGGGAAACATGAACATAACATAAACAGTGGACATAACAATACTTGTAATGTCCACATATTACAAGTATTGTTATGTCCACATAACTAATGCAATATATCATTAGCTCGGGTAGGTTCGACCCGAAAGGGGTAGCGATACAACAGTAATTACGGAAGTAGGTCGTAAGGGAGAGCCTAAAACAGATCTAATTCACTGGTCTACTTAGCTGGGCTATTACTACTTATGTAATCAGTTCCTTCCCAAATACAATACAATACAATACAAATGTCCACATATCTTATTTCTAAATTCATGTCGTCTCTTTGACTTTTTAACCTAATTCATATCATAAAAATACCTACCAAGATAGGGAATTACTGGACAATGTGATATAAGCATGCATTCACTTTTGCCCTTTCCCCAATCCAATTGATTTTTTTCTCCTTTCAAAAAGCTAACACATGGAAATGGGAACGGAATTCGGTGTGATTGCAAATGACCACATGTGAAAATGGCAGGATAATGAAAAATTATGCTGAAAATGGGGCTCTAATATTAGGCATTTCATTTTTTTCTACTATTTTGATTGAAGTAATATGAATGCATACAGTAAAAAGGAGCATATAGGAGAGCAGGAAGGCATGACATAAGTTGATGTTGAAATTTACGGTATTGCAAGGAAAATAATGCTTTCATTGCGTAATCTTGCTCCATCAAAGAGTAAATTCACACACATAAGCACTCTCTCACTCACTCACTCATTCAACATTTCCCTTTAACTCGCTCCTTGCCAGGATGATATAACCTCCATCCAATTCTATTATACAAATAAGCCTATTTCCAAAGACAGATTTCCCTCCCCAGCCCCAGAATATTATTTCATTCCATATGCATAATAATATTTTTTGCCACACCCATTCAAATTGGAAAAGGGAAGTATAAATGGAAAGAGAGAAAGGAGAGCGTCAAAAGTGAGTAGCAGTTTTTGGCCAAGTTTTTGGTTAGTCTCATTTCAATGGAAATATATGATGGAGGAACAAGAGCCCCACTAACAATAGTGGCAGAGCAGCAACAAGAGAAATGCCTTTTCCGTCATCGTCACTCGTACCCTTTCCCCCCTTGTATGGGCTTGTACTCATATTCACTCATAATCACTAATTCTTCTGATGTTTATTGCAAGAGACTTTTGTTAATGCCTATAAGGTGAAATATCTACATAAGTAATATGAGCATATAGATGAGAATGCCGAATGGCTTGCTATTGCATATTTCCTTTTTTATGATGGAGGGGAAAGCAGTAAAATGCCCTCGTAATGTTAAACATGTTTACCTTTCCCATACGGTGGAGATAGGGAGATGCATGACTGGAGCCATTACAATTTATTTGCATTTTACCTTTCCCATTTTATGACGATCATCTTCATCATATTCATCATCATCATCAAACCCATCGTGTTCATGATCTGGGTTGGCTGACTGCATCCAACTCATGTCATGTCATCGTCATATTCATAATCATAATCATGCCTAACTTTCACTTTAAAAAACCACAAGCCAAGCTAGAGACTAGACTTTTACGGAGGTAGACGAAAAAATAAAGTTATTTTAAAATATGGACTATAGCAACAACCCTCCCCACCTGTGTGAAATGGGTATGGAAATAAACTAAATCTAATGGGGGAATTGTAAAGCCGCCACAAACTAACAGTTATCCTTGGAGAAAATAGCTTGTTTATTGCCCTCCCGTCTTAGCTCACCCCAAATGTGTCTGAGCCAGGCGAGAGTTGTGTGTGGGTCGTGGGTCTGCAGTCTATATCCACCTATATTTAACCGGAGAAAGCAGCATGTGTTGGTCGTTGGCTCTGCTCAAAATGTGCAAATGTGGTAGTTGGCGGTGACACGAACACGACAATACGACATGTAAGTATAGTCATACCTAAAAGTATAAAGTAAATGTGGTGGTGGTGGAGGAATATGGTGAGACGAAGCCAAGCCAAGCAAGTCTAGTCAAGTAAGTAGGAAGTGATGGAGGAAAGCATTTTTTTTCCAAGTATGACTTTCTCTCTCACTCTATTTGGGTTTGGAAATGGAGGGAGCTTGTACACGTACATATGTAATATAATTAGCTGGCGAGAGCAATTCCAGTTGAAAACAGTTGTCGCGAAAATGGAGAGAGGGGGAAGCATTTTGGGATAAAAAACACGTTCCTATAAGGATGGATCAACTCAAGTCCCTCTTCCTAGTTCCACGACGATGGTGGTGGTGGTGGGTGAGTAAGTCACTTTACATTAATATTATTATTATTACTGCTATTACTCAGCTACTAAATACTCACATATTATCCGTTAGCCGGTTATCCCCGTCTGGCTCTTCCCATACTACACTTCCGCATAATATGCACTTTAACCAATGCCACCACCACCACCACCACCACCACATCAATTATTTATGACTTATTTATTTCATTTTTATTGTTATGTGACTCTGAGAAAAGAATGGAAGGAGAAAGTCCAGATCCAGAGTGCAAAAGAAAGCTGGAGGGGAATAACATGTTTTTTTTATTTTATTTTTATATAAGTCTTCCGTCTCAATCCCATCCCCATCTTTGTAATGAATAGCGTTTAGCAATTCAATTTTGTTATATATGAGCCATTTCAGAGGAAAAGGTAAAGTTGGGTTTAAGCTGGGCTTCTCAAAAAAATGGGAACCCTCCCATATGTCGAGTTAAGCGATAAAGATAACGATAACATACCACTATACCTACATGCTAGAGATATACATATTAGTACCTACATCTATAGGCATTTGTGTAATGTGTACATCAACTTGAGTTAAATTCTTTGCTCCCGGCCCTTTGCACAAAATATGTTATATAATTGCTTTGAGAGATTTTAAAATAGGAAAACATAAAGGATAATGGTGATGATATGATATGATATGGTTGTGGATGGGAAACATCCAGAGCCAGGCTTAAAATGCTTTTCATTCTTCCACCGAATTCGTATAAATTTATAAAGGTAACAAGCTCTATAGATGAATATCATTCACAAAAGACAAAAGAGAAATAGAAAAGCTCATTCCCACTCATACCTGACCTGTCTGGTGTAAAGACGAGTCAGATACAACAGATATGAATTCAACTGCGCATTATATTAAAGTCCTTTTGTTAGTTAAGTTGTGAAAGAAGTTTCCACAACTGAACTGACAAGCTCCCGCCATAATTATCTTCCTGTTGGACCCCACGACCTCTTCATTCTCAATCGTCGACTTTATATTTTTGGATGAGTCCATTCTTTCAATAAATATATGCCCAGGAGAAATAAAAATAAAATAAAAACATTTTGGTCTCACAAAAATGCTAAAAAATGCGAAAGTATACACTATAGTACCGAGATATATAAAACTGACCACGCCACAAGCGACATGCCTAAATACATCAATGACAAAACCTGGACCCACAAAACATGATAGGATGCAGACGATACAGTATTCACTGTAGTATAAATGTAACTGTGAAGGGAAAACCAAAATCCTTCCACTCACTTTCTCCACCGTAGCGTACCTAAAACTCCGAATGCTTCATCGGGCATTGCGTAATCCAGCTTGTGTAAAATTGTAAAATAAATGGTACGAGCAATACTGCACCAAAACCAAAAACCATTCATACTTACATAATGTACTTACGTACGTATTTCTACCAGACTACTCTGACTGACTCAAGTTGTATGGAAGGAACTCTTTGGACTTTTTGGAGCAAATAAGTGACAAGGACACGGCCAGAATATCATAATAACCCCGGTCATAAAATAAAATGACGGAAGACATGGACTTGGAGAGAAAAATTGGAGCTGGCCTCCTCTCCCTGTCACTTTCCCTATATGGAATGTAAACATTGCACAAAATACTAGACGCATATACCTACTTATATATGTATTCCCAGCCACTCCACATATTCATTTACTCTTTCCCTCTCTCTCTCTGTTGTGTCTGTACTCAAGAGAAAGCGAAGAGTTTCTAGAGGAGTATGAGAAAGGAGAAAGTCTTCTTCTTCCTCTCCTCTCCCTTCACTCCTTTTTCTGCATAATAGGGTCATCAATATCATCCTCTTTTGTCATCCACTTGATATACACGTCCCTGTGATCATCGGTATGGTAGGGCTATAGAAGCTCGGGAGCTCTTGAGCTCCAAAAAGAAATATCCTCCAAAAAAGTTTTTTTTCCCTGTTCCCTCTTGCTTCCACTCTCCCACCATCATATTTATATTGTTGGATGGTGAGAGGAGTTGATATGAAATTGAGGGAAGGGAAAGTAAGGAAGGCATTCCATTCCACTGGATAAATGTCGGGAGTTGCAGTAACCTTCATGCCATCACCATCATATCATCATCATCATATCATCATCGTGATCCAGGCTATCAAAAAACTTGAAAAGAAACAAGAGACTATTGCCATCATCATCATGATCATCATGAACAACAAGCTCCTCCAACAAAAGTTCTCTCCATTTTTTTTTCTTGGGTGAAAGCATCCATGCTTATACATAAGTACCTTTGTATGTGTATGCCCATATGTGATCATGATCATACAGTCATGATGATATGATCATGATCATGATCATCTCTCTCTTCAAAAAGAAAATTACGCTCCTCATGGCATCATCGTCAGAATACACAACTCCTTTCTCGTCCAAATGGATCCAGACAAAATGTTAAATTGAACATTACATACCATTTGACTAGTTGATGGGTGGGAGGAACAGGAGCCAGAGAGAAAACAGAAGGAACAAGGGAGAAAAAATACATAAATATAATAATATATATAAGTGGGGAGAGAAAGTCTCGGGGAACCCCGACCTAAACTGATGATAGAAAGAAAGTCTGATATAAATAGGAGTACCATATAGTCTGGCTTAATGTTATGTGCTTCTGCCTTTGCCTGCTGACGGCTGTGTGCAGCGTGAGCATTGTACTGGCAAGTTTTTGGCCTTGGAACTAATGCACATCGCATTCCAGCTTCCATCCCATCGCATCCTGGCTCCTGATATGAACTATGTTCCATTCCATAATAGTGTGGGGAAAGCCAAAGAGAAAGGAAGGTTTAACGCTTTCTCTAAACCAAAAGCTGATACATGTTCCATGACTCAAATATGGCCATACTAATACCGATTTCTCTATGAAGAGAAAGCGTTAGCTAGAGAGAAACCCCATTTCCTCCACTTTTCTCCCATTTGCCTCTTATGAAATTATGCTCAAGCTGTATTACTATTACACATTTATATTTTCCAATAGTCTCATGCAGAAAGTATCCGTAACAGTGACGAGAGAGAAAAAAAAGTTTTTTCTTCGGGGGAGGAGGAGAAGAAGAGAAAAAAGTAATCTAATACAAGACAAGGCGTGTGTGTGTCTGTATATTTGTCTCCTCCGTTGGTGTATATTTATGTTGGAGAGTATATAAAGATAGTCGGAGTTCAACTGAATAATATGCAATTTCACCATGCCATGCAAAAGGAAGCAATAGAGCCAACAAGGAAAGTTTTTTTTTTGTTATGGAAGAGAAGCATGCACAAATCAAACTAAATGTAGACGCTTTCTCCTCTCCTATGCCTATACCTATATAAGGGCAAGACCCGATCCATGTCCGCCCGTAAGTGAGTATTTAAATAGAAATATTTTTCACCAAGTTACTTATATGGCATAATAGAGCAGAGAACGCATAATATATATCCTCCATCTCCATCTCCATGTAGCTATATTAAAGTATACAACTTTTTCCTTCCTGATGGTTCCGTTTTCCCCTTGTCCTAAATTCCCATCCAGTTCTCCATACTCACTCGCTCTCCTTCTCTCTCACCATTTTGCTGGGAATGGGGTAAAGCCTTGCTTTCTAGTCATGATGGTGATGGTGGTGGCGTGGTATGGCTATGGCATGGAGGAGAAAGCGGAGCGAATTTCACCATGTAATTTTTGCTTGAAGGTCTCGCACTCCTTCCTTCTCTCTCTCCTCCGCCCTTACTTTTCCTCACTCTCCTGTTTCTCAAGTTATGGATCTCTGGAATCCGCTGGATATTGGCTATGTGTGTCTACACCCATATGAAAAGGATTCTGCTGGTTCTGGTTCTAGTTCTGGTCTTGTTCCTTCTACTCTTCCACTGCTTTACATATAGGTAGTGGATCTGGATGGCCTCACATAGCCTGAGCTAAAATGTATAAAACTGATCCATCCAACTAACTTCTCCTAAAAAACTTCTCTCATGGTGGTGGATATAGTAGCCCCACTTGCTCAAAATGTAGTGGAATAGGAATACCTAGTCTAGTCTCAACCTATTTATTCTAGAGATAGTTGTATCTGGAAACTGCGAAAAAACACCCAGTCATACACAAGTTTAGCCCAAGTGACTACTTTCACTACTGGAGCAACCAGCATCAGCCATCGCTATCATCATCCACTGCCATCATATGACTTGGATGACACGATACATAGATCCCTTTACTTTTGCTTACTCTCGGCACACACTCACTTTAGCAACTACCTCAGGTTGGTGATAGGGGATCCGGTGGTGGTGATGATGATCAGGATGATGTCGGTGCCGGAGAGTTTTACAAGGAAGGAGAAGAAAAAAAAACTTGTATTAATACGGTTGGCTACATGTGGCTTCCCCCTCTCTCTCTGTACAAATATTTCACCCAAGAGTCGTGGAGGAGAAAGTGGAGGAGAGAAAGCAAGAAAGAGAAACGGGTTTTGAGTCAGTCAGTCAGTCACTCACTCAGCAGCCTTTTCATCGAGTTCCTTAGTAATGGTTTATGTGTGCCGTGACTGGCTTGGTTTGCCATGCCTTGCCGTGTGTGTATTTTTCTCTCTCTTATTCTTTCCAGAGAAAGAGGGACAAGCCAGAATATAAATAGTCAGCAGGAAAGTTGCCTCTTTCACAATTGTGGTAGTTGAGCCATTGGCGGCACACTAGCTTTCTTTCTCACTCTCTCACTCTTCTTATGTCACACCATTTATATATTATGGGAAATGGATTATTATACTTGTCTCCGCTCTCTCTCTACAGCGATATCTTTGTTCCTCTTTTCCCATTTTCCTCAACTAACCTAATACAGTCAGTGGGAAAGGATATAGAGCATAGCTTCCATCATCCATCCAATATAATACCTTTTTGGTAGATCCCATTCGGAGAAAGTGGGAACTTGGAAAGGAAGGAAGAAAAGAAAGATTTTATTTTTATTTCCCTTGTCTTCCCCTTGTCCAAAGACTAAACCAGTGTGTTAGGTTCCCTTAACAGGACTAATCCCTTTTCCATGCGTGTTCCTCTGTGTCAATTTCCAACTACAAAAAGGTTTTCTTCTTCTGAGAGTTGTTGTGTGAGCCCTGAGCCCAGAGCTGTGTGGAGGGAACAGTGACAGACTACAAAGTACGGACGGGGAGACAATAACACACACGTTTACATTCACATTCCACTCATTTCATTTTCCAGGTTGTACACCCTTTTTTTCCTTCTGAAGAAAACAATCTCATCTCATCTCTTCCCGAACAAAAAAAAACCTGAACAAGAAGAAGAGAGAAAAAAATCTCTTCCATTCCCATTCCCGTGTACTTACTTAAGTTGCATCTCTATCTTAAGCTGGGAGGAAGAAAGTTGGGATTGGGAATGGAGTGAAAGCAAGGTGGGGAATGAGGAAGATGTGAAAAAGTAACTCTGATCAGCTGATGAGAAACATACATAACTATATCATCATCAGCCATTCACTTTCTCCCTATCCATATATAGGAATAGGAGCTGATCACGCCAGGAGAAAATCCCGGGGAAAGTTTCCAATTTCCAAGAAGGCACTAGAGCCCATGCAAGCCTTAGTTAAGACACCAAAATAAAGAAAGGAGATATATATTTTTTTCCTCTCAAGGAGAGAGGAGGAATGAACAACGCTTAAGTAAAAAAAAACTCTTTCTTTCCCTCTCCCACTCTCCCATCGTGTGCTTGAGGTGGCTGTGGATGTGGATTGGATTGGATTCAAGCATTGTGTGTCCAACTTACGTATTCATTGCTCCTATTCCTGTGGTTCTCCCTTCTTCCCAGACATTGTGTGATTTTCACCGTCTTCAACGGGGGAACAGGAGAGAGGAGGAAGGACGAGGACAGGGATACGATATACGATACGATACATGAGCCATGCATGCCATGCCAAGCCATGCCACACATTTTCCTATATAAAGTATAAAACCAACTCATGCCATGCAACCGACTTCCATGAGCATTGTATAAAGTCAGCCATACGCCGACAACTCCATTTCAGTCTGTATCTATCCTTGGAGTTGAGCAGAGCTATATTATACTCTTGCTCTCCCTTCTAACGATATTTCTCAAAGAAAAACTTTTCCATTCTATTCTATTCCACTCTCTATCATCAACCTTCTCATTCTTTCCTTTGCTGTTGAGTCCAGTTACAGTTCCTTCTGAGGAGCATCCTAATCGCGCGAGTGAAATAGAGTGAAATAATATACTTTACTTTTTTCTCCCAACTTGCAATAATTTATTTTGCTTTCTCCAGATATCCATCTCTGTGCAAAAAATAAACCAACAACTGAGTCGAAATTTTTTTCTATGCAATTTGTTGAAACCTTCAACTTGAACCTAAGAAGAGGAGAAGGGAAAGGAGAAAAAAATATCTAAATAACTTTATGGAATAAGTTCTCTGCTAATCCCCCTGGACACACTCCAGTTCTCTCTATATTCATTCCTAATGACAGGCTGTGCTGTTGTGGATCTTGTTGTTGGGCTTTTGTAATGAACGTGGTGAAACCTTTGTAATATCAGCCCGGAGGGTGAAGTTGGGCTCAAGTGAAAGCATATAATCTGTGCAAAACAAATAGTTCCGGAAGTATAAAGTATATATCAGCCTGTGTGCGTATATTTGATAAGAAAGGAAAAAACACAGCAAGAGCAAAAACCATATACCAATTTATGTTTGTGCAAGTGTTGGCAGTTCCCTGCCTGTCTAAACTAAATCCAAAGCGATCATTTTGTTTCTCGTGGGGTAAGCTAACCAAATATAATAATAATACTTGTGTAAAAATTATTTAGTTGTATTTTTGTTAATAATGCCCGTTTTTTTGTTATTGTTTTTTTGTAAGATTTTTTTTTTGCTTCAAGATTTGTAGGAGGGAACAAGGTGTGATTATAGCTATTTTTAAGTGTTTTATTTTCACCACTTTACATGATTTTTTACTTGACTCGGGGATTTCCCCCCGGTTTTTTATGTTTTTTGGGCTCTCCCAATCATAAAAACAAAAGAACAATTAAAAAGTTGAAAAAGAGGAATGACTAAGCCTGGTTCCCGGTTGAAATTGAATGAGTCCAGTCCCACTCATATTACTTATCCATTGGTTGGGCTGTGCGTAAATATACGATAATCATAAATCAGGGGGAAATGGAGTATGAAAGCACCTTAGCGAAAGTGGCTGAATGTGAGAGAAAATTATTATATATAAGAAGTAATATATAACAGTTTTTTTTCTCTTCTCAGCGAAAGTTAGTTTGAGTGTGTGCTCATACGTTAGTTCTCAGAGTCACTTTCTCCCATGTTGTGTAACGTGTTTGTTGTAACTGGAAACCCTGTAATTATCCCCTTCCCCTGCTAATAACTTTTTACAAAAGGAGGGGATCACTCTCTGGAGGAACTGGGGAGACTGCCCTCGTTATTGTTTTTTATGATGGTCGTGGTGGTGGTTGGTGGGTGATGGTGGCGATGGTGGGCATTCCTCTTCCAAGTGGTCTTGGTGTGGTGGTGCTGATGGTGGTGTATTTTTTTTCTTCCAGGGGAATATGGGAAACAAATAAAGTTTCAAGTTGGGTTTGTATTTCCTATCGAGCTTGAGTAGAGTTGACATGTGATCAAGTAATAAGAAAATATATGATATAGTGGGTTCACCTATGGGAGCTTTGTTGCCATTTTAGTTTCCACAGTCATCATCTTCATCATCATCAGGCTGACCATCAACAGTTTTGCCATCATCACCCACCGCACAATACTTAAATCTGGCCAACATCGCCAACCTCTCTCTCTCGCTTTCTTCAAGAGAGACGTTTGAGCTGGGTAGACCAAGTCCAGTCCAGTCTAGAGTTTTGGCTGTCGAAAATGACTTTCTTTTTCAAATTTATTTTCTCCCTCGACATAGTTCATATTGCACCTTTGTGTGTTGCATTGCATGTGTTTTCCATCCTTGTTGTAGGCATAGTTGTAGGAACATACATAATAATATTTTCTTTTGACCTGGGTCTTCCTATATTATTTTATTTATGATGTGAAACTGCCCCAGGCAAAACAAGGAAAACTTTTGGACTTGGCTCGTACTCCTTCCCAATTTATAAGAATACAACATAATATGTTTTAATGGGGAGGGAAGGGAGAGGAAGCTAAAACTTTTCCCCAGTTCCTTTTCCCCCTCTTCCTTTATAACTATTTTCTTCTCTTGGGCTTGGGTTTCCTCTATTGATTTCTTAAAAGAGAAAAATTAATTATATTTTTTTGAATCCTCTGCCTTCTTTTAGTTCTTTTCTAAACATGACGTGTGGTGGTATTAGCTAGAGTTGTGTAGGAGGGAAACCAGAACCACTTTCACTTCCCGTTCCCACAGTCATTTTTTTTTGCCTAAATCCCTCCTCATTTCCTTTCCCTACCTGTTTTCCTTCCTTTCCCCCCACATGAATGGGGAGGGCACGAAGGGAGGATAATAATATAATAACTGTGAGGGGAAAAGGAGATGAGGGGGAAATGGTAATAAGGCTGGTTTGGCATGCTCATCCTATCTTATGCATTATGTCTTCTTATCCAAGTCTTACATAATTTTCTCCCTTTTCGTCCTCTCGTCCTCTTTCAACTCCATCCTACATTACCCATTTTTTTACTGCCGATGTGCCCAATTTGCTCCTTACCTCCGAGGGAAGAAAAATAACTGGGGAAGAGAGAATATTTCATTTAGATGGATATAATATCAGAGTTGGTGGTGGGTCGTCTGTCTTCCTCCTCCATAACTTGGCCATTTAGTGATATGTTCAAGCTAGTTTGTTTTCAGTGTGGGTGGATGGGGATGTGGATATGCTCATGTGTGTGTGGGCCCCAGATCCAACGGATTGTATTATCCAACGGGAGCGGTTGGGGATTCTAAACGGTTTTATGACGGTTATATCTCTTTGCCCTCTCCTTTTTATCTTATAACTTTTTTTCTTCTTTTCTCCTTTGTTGGCTCCACTTGGCATTCCCTCTGCCACCGCACCACACACACGCCGAGCCAGAGTTTAATAAACAAGCCAGAGTGTATTTACCCAGACACGGGGGGAGAAAGTCAAAGGATGGAGGGAAGAAAATAGTCCATTGTCGGATTTCCTTATTTAGAGACCTTTCTTATGGTTTAGCATAGGTAGGTACATTTATTTTATTAGTAGGGCACAGGGGTTTGTAGGAAACCTTTTGGAATTTACGGCCATCACTATGCCAAGCTTATAAAATAAATTATTTCAAAGGAGTCGGGCGAAGTATTTACCTAACCCAAACAAAATTGGCCCATTTTGTATTATTGCCCTTTTAAAATTAATTTCCCTTGATCCCCTCCATTTAAGCCGGAAATTCTAAGTACCGCATGCACATCCATATCCATCCTTCCTTTCCAAGAAGGAGGAGGAGGAATTATATCAATGAGAATTTATTTTTGGAGAATGGTTAAAAAAGTAACTCACGTCATGTCATCCCGGTATGTTTAGTATTTAGATGGTAAATACATATCCCTGCCTACCCACATATCCCAAATGGTTTTTCTACAGAGTATTCATTCCCCATCCATATATCAAGTTTTTTTCCCGAAGCATTTTCAACAGAACCCCGTCATGAATCATGGGGCTGAGCTGGAGGACCCTGATCACAATAAATATTATTTGGAATTAACTTTTCCTCTTCCAATATCCCCATCTTCCTGTTTGGTTGGCTGGATGGGTGGGTGGATTGGGTCTGGGTGGCTGTGGCTGGATGTGCGTTACCGGAGGAGACTTCGGGTTGAGGGAGAACACATTTCATTGTCAATAGAAGTTCACCGCATAATATTTACTCCAATTCAATGTAGGACACATTGTACCCACTTCCATCAATACCGACAAAAAAACACAGAGCTACTATGACAAAGGAGAAGACACCCAAGGACCCAGAAAGTATTTCACTTCCTCCATTTCTCTCCCTCTCTTGCTGGATGCTTTCTCCTCTTCTCCTCCTCTCAAAATACCAGGGACAAACCATATAGCCTCATCCTCAGCATGGAGAAAGCATCCATGCCAATAATGGCTTGGCTAATATAAAACGTGCTGCATCTGTCCGCCTTATTCCATATATGCATCCAAATACCTACCTATATCCCTCCTCTCTGTGAGAAACCGACAGAGAGATAGAGAAGTTTTTATCAGGGACGCACATCTTTTTCACAAATAACACACTCCATCCTCGTTACTGACTTGTGTGTGGGCCTGGATAGGAGAGTGAGTAAAGAGGGAGAAGGAGAGAGTGAGGAACCTTATCCATCCTCCATAGCATATAAGTATAGTTACACCGCCGCCACGTATTTATTGCATATTGCCCATCACATTCCCATCATGAATGAATGAAGGGATTTCAGGTCAAAAACTGGGTTCAGCCAGTTTGGTTAGTAAAACTGGATATTTTGGTTCGGTATTCCAGCATAACATAAAGGAAGAAGTAGTCTAGCCTTTCTTGTCTTAGTTTGGAGTTTGGCTTTGCCCATGCTTTCCCTTCCTTATATGCCTCTTCGGCAATAACAATAAAACCCGTTTGAGAATCCTATTTATAAACTGTG
Organism: Pseudosinella alba; assembly: GCA_034700485.1. Classification (NCBI taxonomy): domain Eukaryota; kingdom Metazoa; phylum Arthropoda; class Collembola; order Entomobryomorpha; family Entomobryidae; genus Pseudosinella; species Pseudosinella alba. The sequence continues at coordinate 65,706 of JAQIXQ010000031.1, forward strand.
TACAACAGCTCCCATCTTCCACAGTATCCAATCCAAATTCGACTCAACCCGACTCCATTCAACTTGCACATTTCCAGCCAAAATAATATTCCAGCGGAGGCTCATTGAAAACAAAAACTTTCTCTTTCCTCCAAAATATACAATAATGGCTTGTATTTAAAGTTGAATGGAATTTGCGAAAAAAAATTAAGTACCTAATTTTCGCATCGCACTGGCAACATCAAGATACACTGTCTTAAGGTAACCCTTTTGGCACAGTGTTAGTATTAGCACTAGTACATTGTACATAAGTACGTTGAAACTTTCTCTGCTGCTTTCACTCAGAATCCAATCCAAATGAAATACATTCACATTAACTATTTCCACCAATATCATCATATCATAGACATCATAGTCATCATCATCATCATCCTTTTAAACTTGAACGTATAAAATGGAATGAAGCAATAAGGGGCCGTTTTCCCTCTCCAAATATAACCCATCATCATCATCATCACCACCACCAAGTACAACCACAACTAGACATACGAGTCTACGGCCAAGTATTTCCGTAGAAGTGAGTCGACTTGAGCTGAAGCCACGATAGGAGAAAAAAATAAGGCTGACCAAACAGACATATCAATATCTTGATGTTGATACCGATGAGGAGAGAAATGGGAGGATTTACAGGAGCACCGAGAAAAAAAAAACTCACTTTCTCTCTCCCGGGCAAAGCTAAAGGCATAGAAAAAATCTATAATGGATAGACATAGAGCCATATAAAAATATAGGAGAAAGCATTAGCGGGGAGAGAATTGAGTGAACTGCAGTTATGTATTTTCTTTCCTTCCACCTCCTCCTTTCTTCTTGCATGTTGACCTACTTGAACGCAGTTTTCTTTACTTTTAAAGGTTACATTTTTCTCTCTCCGTTTTTTCCCGTCATGGACTACAGGAAAAAAGTGGACGGAGAAACAAGGCATATAAAAAAGTAGTCGTTGTCGACGTACTTGAAGGAGAATGAATGAGAGGTGGGGAAGTCGTTCTCCTTTCTCGGCTGTTTTTTTTCTCCTAGCTGGTGTGTGGAATTTCTCGTTACGCTTATGTACAACTTATGTCTTAGGTGGCTCCATAGTCAACTTCCAATTGCCAAGCCAAGACTGAAGGTAAAAAAACTGTGAAGGTGAAGCATATCCTTATATACCCCAAGTCACTACTATATCATGTATCATATCATGGCACTCTGACTCTCTATCTATCTGTGTGCATTTTAAAGAAGGAGAAAAAGCCCCGGATAAAAAATTGTGTCTATCTGACACGATATTATCAGGAGAGGAGGGGGAAGGGATATAAGATAATATTGACTTTAGTTGGGAGGAAATGGTATCGTCTTTTTTCTCTTTCTCCATCCACTGGTTATACAACTCTGGCTTTTACCTGCTGACCTCTTTCTGGCCTGGTCCATGCTAAAAAAAAGTTGACTTGACTTGGGCTGAGTTGAATCGAGTTGAGAGCAAAAGGGAAAGAAAAAAAAATGCATAAAAAATGGGCTGTTTTTTTTCTTCGCTAGACGTGGGACAAGTTCCCTTTCATTGATTCAAGTTCTTTTTTTTTCTTCTCTTGTAAAGTGACTTTCCCCCTGCCATATGTAAAAACCAGTCATTCATTCATGCATCTTTCACTGTGACGGTGAGTGGAGGAGGTTTTTTATGAATTCCTGGAAAAGTTTATCGTGGAAAGGAGACGATCAATATGGGATAGGGGAGGGTGAGGAGAAAAAAAGAAAGTTTCCAGGTTTTTGTCCTTTTCCTGGTCCCACTCATATGTATGGTGTCACATGGAGTATTATTGGGAATGTATTTATTTCCATGTGATATATTCAAGTAAGTTAGGAATATGATATGGGGTAAACAAGTGAAAGCTAGCCTTAATATTCATTCTCTGAAAATTTACATATAAATGTGGCTAATGTATGTATGTATACGCAGGATACACACTAATGCATACATATTTTATGGGCTGTGGCGTGGGATATATTTTTTTATCCAGTTCTTGTTCTGCTTGTCAGATTGACGAGACATGACACTTGGTTTCCTTCAAACAGAACTAGACAGCTATTGTGAATTGTGAACATGGAATGGGAGTAGGTATTTTATTCAAGAATGGGGATAGGATATGGCCATACTTATAGGTATTGGATTTCGAATGGCGCTGCTGTGAATATTCATAAAAAATTTGGGACTGGTCAAGTCAAAGTGGAAGTGGAGTCAAGTCAAGTCGAGTCGATTCAAGTCCAAAAATGCTTTTGTTGGAGAATTTTATGGACTCCTCTCATTAAATTAATGGGTTGGTTCTTCGGGTTGGTCTGGTCGGGGGATGGATATATGGATATGGCTAGCAAAAAAATATGTAGGACGAACGAGGTGAGGGGAGAAGGAGGAGACATATAACTTGGTATATAATTGCTGACAGTGAACGTTGAAAGCTATAACATAAACCATGCGAATTTTTTTGGGGGGTTCGGGCTTTATTATCCATTTGGTATTAATTTCCCCCTTAAAAGAATAATCACTGGGGGAATAAATAATTAACTGCTTATTAATAACTACTTAAATTATGTGCAGTGTAAGGTCATATATATTTATGAATGCTAATTAGAGTTTACTGTTTTGCAGGTGAACATTTTCCAGAATACTAAAATCTTAGGGGACGGACTCGTGAAAAACTAATTTCGACTGTTATATTCTCAAGGTCAATCCCATCTTATGACTGCATTCATCACCAATTCAATTGAGCGAAGAAAAAAACTTTTCCCGGTGAAATGAAATGAGCTTTATTATCACATGAGAAGGGAGCAATCTACTTCTCCATTCCAGAACTTCAACTCTGTTCAAGTGCGCCCCAGTTCTATTCTTCCATATCATTCAATATTAATACAACTTAAAATATTCGCGAGAGACTCCAAATGAGCAAAGTATATGGTGGAGTAACCGCATATTAAAAAATTATCGGTATGCCAGTGCAAACCTCAAAAGTGATCGAGAACAAGTTAGTGTTATTGTTATTATGTGATTGGGATCTCTGTTCCATCTCCCCATCTCAGCAGCAGATTCATGGTGATGTTGAGAAGGAGGATTATAACAACTCCAATCAACTTTCTCTTCACTCGCGAGAACTTTCTATCGGATCATAATCGTCCTGCTCCTCCGCAAAAAATAACTTTCTCTCCCCATCACTCTCATGAACAAGTATTGTTGTAACCTAGATTGGAATAGAATGCCGAGAGGGAACAATATGAAAAAATAGAAAGGCCGACGACTACACCACCACCAAACAAGAAGAGAAACAAATTGTCTTGCTGCGCTTTCCTTGCATCACCATCATCAGCCTTGTGTCAGGACAGGAAAAAGGAAGGACGAAGTGAAAAAAATAATAATAACAATAATAATAGGAAAAAGAAAGGGCATTAAGTTACTTTCCTTTTTCTGAAGAAGAGGGGAAATTCTAACGATAACTTGAACTAGTAAAACATGAATGTATTGCTTATTGTCCCTGTTTCCCATGTTCCATGTTGAAAACAAGCGGAGAGAGTTGTGTGGAATGGACTAAGACTCAAAAGTGAAAAGGACTCGAGGAGAATAATATTACGGACATTGGATTGTGATCCCTTGCAAGTTGTTGATGTTGATGCTGATGTTGTTGTTTGGGCTGTGATTGTAATGGCTGTTGTTGCAGTTGCAGTTGTGTAGAGTCGTTGGCAGACAATAATAACAAGTCATAATAATAGAACAACAATAATAATAACAAGAGCAACAAACAACATTCCCATTTTCCTTTCTCTCGTTCTCTGTTCGTTTCTCCACTTTCACTTTTTTTTTATGGAGTTCCAAACTGCTCCCACCACTTTCTACTTTGACGGTGGGAGATGGGAATAGGAGGAGGAGGAGAAGTGCTGGTCCTTGTGAAGCTACTACATATTCTGCTGGCCTAAAAACAATTTTTTTCTCTTCACAACGACAGCGCAACCATTCCATTCTCTAGTGAGGGAGGATTGCATCGCATCATCGTTGGAACGCACTGCATTGGGAAAGCTGTTCCAGTCACTGTTGAATAGCACATGCTTCTCTGGAGAAAAACCGGAGAAAGTATAGAAAAGCCAAGCAAGAGGCTACAAACAAGAGTTGAATTACAAGTAACCAGAGAGAAAGTCGAGTCGAAAAAAAGTCGGCTTGGGAAAGAGAAAACTTCACTTTTCCCCTTCTGCGTATAAGCTGGACTGGGATATAAGCCATACTTTTTCCTGCAGTGAGGAAACATTTTGAGGACATGGAAAGAGAAAGTCTCTGCTAGATCTAGAATCAACGGATTTATTTAGTCCATATACCAGCCTAATAGGAATATAATAGGGGAGGGAGAAAGTGGAAACAAAAAGTCAGCTGACGATATTTCCTTTCTCTTTCTTGTTGCAACTCTTCCTGTTCCAGTTCGAGAGAAAGAAGAAAAATAACAGAGTGAAAAAAATTGTCATAGTTTGTGAACCGCTTTCACTGAAGCCAACCGGATGGAGGAAGAAGAATAACGCGGAATTGAAGACTTCATCGGTTGAAGTTCCACACAGGGAAAAAATAAGAGGATAATAGGACGTGCATCCAACAGCATAGTTCCTAAGAGAAAGATACTAACACGTTTTTTCGTCTTCATCTTATTCCTTTTCTTGGGAAAACAAATAGTTCGCTTTTTCCTTTCAATTTTGTTCGTGTGAGTGAACACGCATAAATACATACCTAACCATACTATATACACATAAGTGCATACATATTTCTCCTACAAAAAAAAAGATTTTCCCCATATTTATTGTGCGGAGACAGAAGACGACGTGACGCCAATGAAATAAGGTAAGGGACAATATATACGAAGGGGATTCAAAGGAAAATGTCGCACTTTTGAATGCCAATATCTCGAAGTGGGATGAAGGAATCAAAATGAACTTGGCATCATTCGATAGCCAAGAGTCTAACGTATAAGTGTGTATACGGATTTAAAAATATATTCATCTGGGTCTTAGGGACAGACAAAATACTGAAAAGTACTTGAAACGATAAATTTCCTAGAATAATTTTGGAACTTCGTATATTCCCACTCTTGTGGCAAATGAAAAAATGCGATTTTGGTATCATTCGATAGCTAAGAATCTGGCGAAAAAAATGAGCCATGGCACACTGATAAAGGTTATTGTATGTTCTAGTAGCTAACATACTAAAAATACCAAGATTTCATCAAAATTTGACCAAATTTAATTTCTAACCACCTGCCATACTTATATCCTTATCTGTTCCATTCACGGCAATTTTTTGAACTTCTATGTTGATGCCCGACAAAATTAAGTCCAGTTTAGAATTCCTTATCTTTCTTGACGCCATGTCCTGATAACACGATTTTTCCTGCGCGCAAACAGAAGTGACCGGGTAAACCATTATCTCTGGCAAAGAGAAAACGGGGTATCTTTGCTTCAATGAATGGAGGAAATAGAGGAAGGTCGAATCTATCGACTTGGAAAATTTGGGCAAGTTCCATCAACAAATACCAGAACATTCACGACCTGAACTTTAAGCAGTCATGAATTTAGAACGATAAAATCGAGTCTTGGAAATTTTTTGTATTAAGTATTATGACTACCATTGTCGACTAAGTCGATTATACTGGAAACCCTTATACACACTTATACGTTAGACTCTTGGCTATCGAATGATGCCAAGTTCATTTTGATTCCTTCATCCCACTTTGAGATATTGGCATTCAAAAGTGCGACATTTTCCTTTGAATCCCCTACGTATGATAGCAATATTTTTTTCTGAGTAAGTACATCAAATCAAAATAATAACTGTCTCAACTAGTCTGCTGAATACATCACGTGTCAGGAGAGGTTCCATATTATGCGAATATTATTCCCCGTCCCTTAAGCTTGTCTAGTCATGATTTGATGACACAACAGGAGAAATGTGGAACTAAATATTTGTTTGTCTGTGACTCATTCCAAAAGGCAAACTGGGATAGGTATATATTTTTGCACCATGTGCCATTACAATACATTATGCCCAGGTAATATTGCCAAAGGCATTAGAGAAATTAAATGGGTAGTTGGGTTGATATTGGTACTTTCACCAGAGGATTTATTCCCATCATAGTCCAGCAGGCAGGAATTGAATGGTTTGGTGGATGTTGATGTTGATGATATTATACCACCAGCCATTCCCATTTCAATACAGATTCCATTTGTACTCCTATCCAACCACCTTCATTCTCCATAAATGTACTTATTTGTCCCTCTGAATGTGTGTGTGAGGAGAGAGAAGGTATCACAATCACATCACATCATAATATCATTTCCCCCGTTTATTGTCCCCTGACTCTATTATTATTGCTATAATGATCATTGCCTTTCCCCTTCTCTAATGTTATGTTTTTGGGAGAGGGTCTATACAGCCCCATTACATTACAGTTCTGTCAATCGATATAATGTATTTTAGTTCTCTTGTGGGAAAGGATGGGACTCGGGTGATGGTCTTGGTTCTGGTTCTGGTTCTGGTCCCAATCCAAAACTCATTGTCACAGTCAGAGCCTCCCGTTTTTTAGCGGTCGTGTTGAGGGCGATCATGGTAAATGGTGTTTGAGTAGGATTATTTGGGATATTGTGATCACCAGGGCTTTTGTGCACATCATCACGATCATCATCATCATGCTCCACATCAAAGATCACGAACGAATATAGCGTGAAAGCGTGTACACAGTCATAATCAAAATAACTGAGCTTTCCCGTTTTTTTTCTTAGAAAAAAATCATTTTTGTTGGAGAAAAGTTTATTATTTTAGTTTCCTTTCCGCTTTTTCTCTTCTCGATTAAGATATTTTAAATGATGAGGAAGAGAAGAAGAACTCAACTATGCTGGTTTTTAAAAACCTGCATAGTTGATTAGTTTCATATGCGTTTACAATTTGAATATGAGCATCTAAACATAATTCCTTGAAAAATTCTTCTGTGCATATTTTTGTCTCTTCCATTCCACTTGATGAAATTCCTCCTCCTTCACTGAACCTGAAATGGTGGGGAAGGAAATGAAGAGCATTTGGCTCGGCTTTACCACTCTCCATACCAGTGAGAAAAAGAGGGATAATGTATTAGGAAGAGAAAATAGAGAATGGAGTGGGAATAATGGAAAAGCTCACACAAATCTAAGAGATTATTCCGCACATTTAAACTCGGAGCTGCTCAATTCCGATATATCTCTCCAGTATAAAGTAATTTTCAACCAAGTTAGACAATTTGCCCGCTTTTCCTCGTTGAATCCATTATAAAGTCGATTCTCCTTTCTGGCTCTGGCTTAGTTTCAAGAAACAATGGGAATAACAAGACTGGAAGCTGTTGACTTAAGTACTTGCCTGGGAAAATGGGAAATATGTATGATAATAATAATAGTCATAATATGGCATTTTCCCCCGAATTTTCTCTGAATAGGAGAAAGAGATATAGACTGTGATGAAACCGTTTGTTCATAATAATAATCCTTGTGAAAAGGGAATGACTTGTGAATGGCTCTTGCTTTCTAATAAGCAATATCTAAATACAAGCCACCTCATTATTTGGATTGCATCACCATCACATGTGTGGAGGTGGAGCAATTTCGGTAAAACCGGAAGCATTGAACATAGTAATGAAAAATTGCATTTTGTATTTTTTCATTGTTTTCTATTTGTAAAATGGAATGATGTAACTGTTTGACTTCGACCAATATGCCCTATTGACTTCGCAATCTCAATCTCTTTCCTTTCAATATCAAACGCAATTTCTCCACAAAGACATTAGACTTTCATGAATTTCTTTTTAAGTGTAAATGTTTCTGTATTTCCCTTGAACAAATGAAAAAAAAAAGAATCCTGGCTAGATCTATTCCATTCCATATCATTCCCACTGATCGTGAGCCATACATATTTTGCCCATTATGGTATGGTGGCCGGGCCACGTACTGAACAGTTAGCTCCACAAAATTCATTCCAGATTTAACGGGAGTAAAACCCAAAATGCTTTTCAATATTAGATTTGTTTCATTCATAATGGAAGTGTGTGTAATGTTGGAGCAGAAGGCACGGCACGAAGCAAACATTTCATTCTCTATTTTTGCACTAGTCATAGACACATCATCGCTCCATGCCGTTGACGCCACCATACCAGCACCATTCACCATTTCATTTTCTCCTCGGCCACGTTCAAGGTCTGGTGGAGTATGGCTGGACTACAATCTCATTCTATTTTACTCGTTGCCTTTTCCAAAATATTAGTTTCCACTTGGCCATTTAAACACTTTGTTTTTTTTCCTCCATCGTGTCTGGCCACTAGTCACATTCACACCATATATTTCCAAAATGTACATTTTTTTTGGCAAATGTCAGAATTGGAGAATCGTAGAATGAGAGGAAAACAGCCATATTATTATCACCATCACCATGTCAAATATGGGGCATTACTGAATGGCTCCTTGTAGTTGCTAGATATTTAGTACAAAAATGAAACAAACATAGGCAAAATTCGCCATCAGCTCACAATCAGCTTTAGCCCGTTGTGTTGCCACTGCATCTAAAACAGTGACAAGGAACAAGGCCGGGTGCCGACGATGTTATTATTTTTATTGATTATTTTCCCTTTTATTTACAAAAAAATACACACACAAGCACATTCTCTCTGTCTTTCCCTCTCGTGGCTTGAGAAAGGGCTCTGGCGATAGTGGGGAAAATTGGGAAAGGATATGCTGGAGACAAAATATTCATATCTTTGATAAATCTTTGAATGGATTTTTCGACCTCCTCCCAACCTACACTTTTTTCATTCCGCCAACTTGACTTTTTGGAACTCTTGCAAAATGGTAGATGCGTGCATACATGGATTGGGATGATCATGATCATGATGATGGTGATGGCGATGGTTCAAGCGGATGTGGATTGTGCGACTTTCTTGGAATTACTCTTGGCTTTCCCTTCTACTACTCCTCCCATGATATGATTTTTTTTTCACAGCGTCTTGGGGAAATGGGGTAAATATTGAAGGGTTTTTGGAGGAGGATATGTAGTGACTGGAGCCTGGCAAATGGATACTTGTTCTTCGTGTTAGGCTCGCACTGTCTCTCTCTTTCTGTTTTTATCTGGGGGCAGGGATAATATGCCAGGGTTGGATTTGGATCGTTGTTCCTTCTCTCTCTGGACGTGATAGAAAATGACCAAATTATTACATCCCAAGCCATGTATAGGAATCTGATTCTCTTTTTCTCCATAGTTAGGTTCAGAGTCAAGTCAAACAGTTTCCAGTTAAGTCAGTAATATGTACTATTGCACAAAAAACGAAACGAGCCAAAGAAAAAAAAACATACAATCTCTCATCTCACATATACGTATGGCTGAATTACTTGCCGATCAGATCAGGACAAGGAAATCCCGACATTTTCCCATTTATTTTAACGAAGCCAGCCAGCCATACATGCATAGATAGTGAGGATAAGTACATTTTTTTCATGTATTATTTTGCATCTATCCTGAAATTTCCTTGAAATCCTTTGAAATTGCTGGGAAGAAAAGAGAAGAAGCACAGTCGAAAGAAAAAAAAGACTTTCTTTCTTTCAAGATATTTATATAATTCTTCTTGTCTGCTGCTCCCAGTCTAAATTCTTCCGAAATGGAGCATTTTACTCTATAAGTAACTAAGCTGTAGTCTAACATCCGCAGGAAGGAATCAACAACAGCAACAACCTGACATATGGAATAATAAAAGGAATTGGAGAAGGAGAGAGAGAGAGAGAATGGAGGGAATTCTTTGTATACCTATTTGGAACATATATGTGTGGAGGTTATGGAGGAACAGGAGGATGCTGACGACGATGATGATGATGATGATGAGAAGGAGGAAGAAGAAAGAAAGGGGATTTTTTCCTTCTCGGTCTTTTAGGCTTTTCCCCTTTCTCTGCAAAAAAAAAAATCAACTCAACCAAGTTATATTTCTGATGTAATGTACCTTTGCATATGTGCTCCTGGTTTGGTCTGGTCTGGTGGATGCGATGCGATGGTCGTCGCATCAAAATGATGATGATGCGGAGGAGAGAGAGAGATGGTGATGTAAAACCTAAAAAAAAAAATTTCTCTGTTTCGTGTCGCTCGACATGAGGCAAAGGTTTTGCTTCATTTATTACAGTAGTAAGTATGTGGGACACTCCATGCATACAAAAAGCCCTTGTTCTGTCTCTCCTTCTCCATCTCCATCCCATGTTATTGCATTAGGAGATGGGGGAAAGAGGAGGAAGATGAAGGAGTAGTAGGTTTTTCTAAAACTGTGTATATTTTTTTCTTCTATGAGAATCCCCTCACATATTTTTTTACTGACTGACTTGCTCTCGCACTCTCCACTCCACTCACTCCAGTCTGGGGATATGATAGGATAGTCGGACTCGGAATGAGAATAAAATATATTATATAAGTAAGTCATATATGAGGAGGGAATGAGATGGCCTCTGTACTAGTTTAGGTGGCTTCCCTCTTGGAACATATTTTTTATTCTTCTTATTCTCTGGTCATATATGGACGGGAGGGAGGATGGTCTGATTTTCATACGTATAAAAACGGGGAAAGAAATGAGCACAAGGCAAAAAAATGAAGGAGGGAAATGGAGAGACGAAGGAAATACATAAATTTGGCAATAAGTCATAGGAAGAGGTCTGTTTAAAAATTCGGGGCACATCCACAACCTCATCGGCTACTGCCACTATCTGGCACGCTAATACTCAGCGGTGACCAGAGCACGGACGACGACGGAGAGGAGGAGAAAAAAATACAGAGGAATGGAGATGGAGAGAGATGGAATGAGGGAGTCACTTTTAAAGAAAAGAAAATGAACAGACTGATTTCATTTCTTTGGATTGTCCTTGTTTTATGAAGATGGTCTTTTATTATATCTACTGTGGGAGGGGGAAAGGCTATGACTATGCCAACCTATTCCAGATGAGGATACACCATCATCATGATCATGATCATGATGAGATGAGAGCGTAGAAAATTCTACGTGAGTGGTCTTGGGATTTTTTTTTATATTTATTTTCCGGAGACTCACTCAGACTACTCGGCAGCAGGTCACAGTCATCCTCATAATCATGTGGCCAGCTGAGACCAAAGATAAATGGAATGAATGGGAATCAACTCTGCTGATCAAGTTAGTCATTACAAGAGAGAGGGGAAAGGGAGATGAGGGAGAAAGCTTGGAGAAATTGTGCACATGAGGATGGTCAACATGCGCATCAGCATCATGATATGATCATGATGTCCTCGTACTCATCTCATGATTCATGATGAATATTTATTTTTGTTTTGCTTGACTTGACTGCGTCCTCATTTTTCTTCAGGAGAAATCTCTGACATGGCCGGGACGAATTTTGCATTTTTTATTTATTGACAGTGATGAGGACGAGGGCCGCACATGATATGATACACAAGTCATTTTAAAGAGGTTAAACCTGCTTAGGTGTATGTTTACCTAGAAAATAAGTAAACAAACTTTGAGACAGTTTAAGCTTCGCAGAGAATCCATGTAAATAAATAAATAAATATGAGCTACTCATCACTCCGCAATTCACATCTGTCTATCTGTCTGTTGGCATCCGCTCCCCCTCAAATATCTCAATCATTTAGGGGAAAACATCCCAAACACATAATCTTATTATCATTATTATTACCAGGGAAAGGAGAACTGGTTTGGAGAAAGTTATTTTTTCCTTGGAAAAATAAAATGTGGTGGTAGGGAAAAAATATGATATGATACGCTACGATTTGATGATATGGTTCGGATTCCCTCCCAGAATAAAAAGTATCTTCTTTTCTCCCAGAAAAAGGCAATTGGAATGGGATAAGGCTAACTTGTACTTACTCTCGCCTTTCCCTCCCAAAAATGTGATATGATGATATAAAGCATTAACTCTCCAGCAAGATGCTCGAAACCGGGGACGAGGACTAGGACGACGAAGATGATGATGACTATGACGGTGGTGGGTATGGTGGTGGTGGTGGTGACAGTGAAGCTAAGTCTGTTTGATTTCCAAGCTATGAGAGTCGAGAGAAGGAAAAAATTGTTGTAAGAGGGGCTTGTACCTCTTCTCCTCCTCTCTCTACCTACGCATGCATGCATAATGCTCACCTCCACCCAAGCAAATTTATTTTATCCTGGGAAATAAGAAATATCTAACATGAAAATAAGTGCTTTGGCTTGGCTTTGGCTTGGCACACAGAGACGCTGGAGCTGGGTCTGGAGAACATACACATGGAAAATGCATAATGATGTGATAGTGGATGACGCTGGATCTGGATGGTAGTCAGTCAGGAGGGGGAGAGGTGAGAACAGGGCTAGAAGATGATGACTATGATGGTGATGACGATGATGACGATGATATGAGATGACTGTGGGGAAAGGACAAGATATTTTTTTTCGTTCCTTCTTGGAATAGAGCAAAGCAACCAGTCCATCAATAATAAACCAGTAGTGGTGAGGTTGGATGAGGACTATGAGGAGGGTGATATGGTGATGATGATGTTGACGATGATGGTGAGGAGAAAGGTAGTGCTTTCACTTTATTCTCGAGTGGAGTATATCATCATCCTCATCTCATCACATCACTATCAAGAAAGTAAAAAAAAATCCTCCTCTGATGTAATGTAATGTAATGCTTCCTTCCTATAACTCTCTCACACTCTGCTTGCACAACTTTACTTGAGTGTGTTTGTATTCATACATCATCATTATCATGATCGTCATCATCACCACCATCATTATCATCGTCTCTACTTATATGTATTTTTTCTGTCTCGGGGAAAGGGAAAGGAACGAAGAAGGGAGGGAGATGAAGATCTAGCTATTTTTTTCATCCTTTTTGCTCAACTCAACTTACTTTTTTTCCTTGAAGGAGAAGAGGAAAAACGCAAAGGCAATCTCCTTCTTTTAAAAGCTTTTTTCCCTCTTCCATATCCTCGCCCATCGCTCCATCTCCATCTTCACTTTCTCCAGTTGGATTTGCATAATACCTTCCTCTACATACCTAATATATCCCCATCCATATTCCGGGGGATGTGGTAAAGTAAAGGGGTATCCTTATTGGAGGGAAGATGGATATCACACATTACATTACTTACAGTTTGATAACCCCGGCAGAGGGGAAAACTGGAAGGGGGAAGTCTACTTATGTTCATATGCTTGTATTGTCAGTTGTTTTCATTGGGATCCTAAGGATAATGTATGGCCTTATTGCGAAAAGTGGAGCCTTCAGATTAGGGAAAATACATATATAAGTTATATTACATTCTCTTCGGTCTCTGGTAGCGAGGAGGATGAGGGGGTAACCTGATAAGAATTTAGTCTGGATGAAGTGGAATGGGTTATATGGTTTATGTTGTTGTATGTAAATGTCGAATGCGAGGAGGCGATGGATGATGAGATGAATTCAGGCTCCGTTTCCTTCCGCTATTAACAGTGAATTGAGTGGAGTCTGATTTATTTCTTTACGATTAGTTGTGTGTTGTGGGAAAAATTATAAGTTGCTTTTTATGAGTGATGTGGGCCGTGACATGGTTGACTTGATAGGAGTAGGGAAAGTAGCCATCTATAATTCATTTCATATTTGTACAGATTATTGTGCAATATTTTTATGTGCATTTTATAGCACATTAAATGTAAGTGTATCCAAAGTTAAAATACACTTTGACCAGGCCTTTCTATATGAGTAAAATACGAGGATCAACCTGGAAAAATCTGACATTTTCCCATACATAAATAGGTAGTTTTTGTTCAATCTTGAATGGTTCTGATCAGGGATGATGATGCATATAAATGACGTATGGCATGGCGTACTTAGGTATTTCATTTTAATCTTACGCAGCTTCAGGATAGCCATCGTCCTAAATATTACTCATCTTGAATCACGAAACCAGTCCCAGTCATAGTCATCCTTCTCATCTTCATCGTTCTCCTCCTCCCCTTAAAAACCTGGAATAGATAGAGCCGTTATGATTACGAATGTATGAGACTGTCTGTCTGTCGTCTCCTTTGCAATTCCCTAAGAAATGGCTAATTTATTATTCACTTTGGTCCTCAGTCCTCCTCTTCCATTGCAAACATTAAAAGGAAGACATTTCTTTAGGAAAAATGGAAAGCCAAGCCAGTTATATAAATGTAAACAATACTTACGTTAACTTTACGTTACATAACGTTCTAAAATAAAATATGTTTCCCTATTCAGATTAACATGCAAGCCACGGCTGTTCCCTCCTAATCTCCAAGAGATTATAATTATGAGAAGAATATTTAATACGATTGATGATTGATAATGATAAGCATAACCCTTTCCCTTTCACTATGTCATGAAAAGGATGACTCCATTCCACAAAGTCAAAAGCAACTTTGGGTACTTATCCCATCCCTTAGAAAAGGGAAAAGTGCTGAGAGGAGTCAACCACTTAGAATGAGATAAAACTAAAAGCGAACATATTTTTTTCATAGTTTTTCTTCCCATTTCTTTTAAGTATACAAAGTCAAAAGAATAAAAAACTACTTTCCCGGCCCCACTATTTGCAACGTACGTTTGATGTGATATGATAAGATCGGATTCAGACCGACGCTGCTGCTGGATGGAATGATTCTGATGATGTTGATATGGTGATGATGATGATCACGATGAAGATGACTCCACCACGGTATGAAAGGAATGGAAAGGAATATGGGATGACATATTGCACCCCGCTTCAAAAAATATTCACATAGTAAAACCATCCCGTTTTTTTTAAAGAAGAAAAAACACGACACGACGACATGACAATGAAGAGCCGACAAAAGATGGATGGAGTTTTGTTGTGTTCTTTCCTCTTCCTCCTTCTCAAATACTTATCGTTAGTGTGTACGTGGCTTATCGTCCTTCTGTCTCCGACCATCATCATTATTATGTAGCTTGTGTAGAGTTGGAGCCTCAGATCCTGTCTATTCTCTCCCTCCCAAGAGCGTAACCTTTCCCAGTGATATATAAACTATATTTAAGTTAAGTTTTTGTATATATTTTTTTATCTTTATTTATTCCACTGAAATAAGGACAAAGAGGAGAGTCGTGTCATCAACCCACGCCGAATCCATTTTTCTTCCGAAAAAAAAATAGGAGGAACATATAGATATGGGATGGGATGAAAGGCTTTCTCCGGGATTCTTTTTTATTATGAAAAGAGAAAGCATTTCCCCTTTATTGGAAAAATATTGTCAACTTTACTCCCATCCTAATAAGGACAGAGTTGGCGGAAGGAGGAGGTGAAGATGGCTTTCGGGAAAGTGGTTAACATTAATGATGGGAGAGTGTTGCTGAAGCTTCCAGTTTTCTTTTTAGGAAAGGAAGAAAAATAAACCCTTTACAGATTTTTCTTTGCGTATTAGACATTATGCCAAGGCAGTGTTTTTTTTTACATAGGGACATAGGTACATACATAAGTTAAGATGTTGTTGGTGATGATGAGATGAGGCTATAAGAGAAGATCGCGTGTATGCATCTATACTAAAATGCATAAAAAAGTCAGAAAGTTATGATGTTTAGGGGAATGGGGAGTGCCAGTAAATTTTTTTTTATTAATTTACTACAACTCTGGAGGGAGAGGATGGGTAGAGCGAAAGGGAAGTGGAGAGGAGAAAGCAGAGGAGTTTGAGGGCTTTCATCGTTATAATTTTTTTCCTTTGGATGAATTTTTTTTTTTTCAATTTTATTTTTCTGGTGAAAGTGAAAGTCTACTCTCTCCAAGCATTTTATATTATATATCGTTATCCTCCTTCCATCTTGTCCCATTTAACTTCAATACTTTTAAAAGTATTTTATGGGGAGCCCAATTTGTCTCGTCAGGTTTGGTTTAGTATGGGAGTTGGTATGCCTGTTCCTCTCCTCCTTCTCGCATATCTTGAGGAGAAATCTGAGTTGGGCCCATTATTCCACGCTTCCCTTGCTAATTAGCAAGGGGGAGCCTTGGCCTGCTATAATATATTTGGGTATAGATGGAAATCAGTTTCGTATGTGCTATGATGCTCTGTGCTGTCGGTCCTAATAGGATTGGAGATTCCTTCTAGAAAACGTAATTAATCGTATCATATCTTCTCCTTCCTTCCTCCCCATCGTATTTCATTGTCATTTAGCATCATCAGGAGTTGGGCGAGGACGGGGGGTTCCGCCATGCCATCATGGCATCATATGATATGCATGCACGCTGGATGAGTGAACAAAATATGCTAATTTTTGCAATAAATAATTTACGCTAGAGAGAAATAGGGGGGAAGAGACGGGACGGGAGGGAAGGGAAGTGCTCATCATCATCATTGTCAGAATTCATTTTTTTCCCTCTCTCCTCTGCGTTTTTTTTTTTTAAATATGAAGGGAAATGGGCATGGCTATGGCATGGGTGCATCCATTTGGGCAAGGCACCACCCAAGGAAAAATGTGATTGTAAAAATTGTTCCGATGTGATATGATATGATATGATATGAAATTGTATATTATGAAATGATGAGAAGGATGCTTTTACTCGGGTTACACTGGTGGTGATGCCGTATATATACGCTGTCTCCACCTCCTCCTCTCATTTCCCGTCCACCACCACCGCTCAAACAAACCGTAAATAATTCTCGGGCTTTCTCTCCCCCCTTCCCCCATTTTATTTCCCATTTTTCTTTCACGTGTCATGTACACGTCTTATAAAATATGCAAGGGAATATATTCCTGTGCTTCCTTCTCCGGTTCTCCCTTCCCTCTCTTCTTGGGAAATGGTAATAGTGACTAAGAATTCAATTAGCATCATTTGGCTGGGAGGAGGAAAGGAATGAAAAAAAGAAATCTTTCTGGCTGGTGGAGTCATCCTCACACAACTCACAAACTTGTGCATGCATACGTAAGTAGGTGTGTGCTCAAAATGCACCCATCAACAGCACAAGACGAAGACAAGATGAGATGGGAATGGAGGGGAGGGGAGGGGAGCAAAAATAGGATTTCTCCTCCAATTTCTTATTTCCCTAAAAAGAAAAGAAAACTGTTGGGATATCCGAGATGGTGATGATGTTGATTGTCCTCCCTCCATTTCTTTCCCCATTTTTATTTCTCCTTCTCGTCATGTCACATTATGAACTGGGGGAGATGGAGATGGGGTTGGTTTTCTACTCCAGTACATTATGTTCACTCCATTGTGCCATGCCTCCTAATAGCGAGGAAATCAGAGAGGGATACATTATGTATATGTTATGGGCTAAGAAGAAGAGAAGAAGACAGTGCCATTAAATGATCATGGTGGTTGTCGCACCGGAGGAGGGTGGTTTTTTTCTCGACAATTGTCATTGGCCTGGTATAACATTTTTTCCTTCCGTAGTCAAAATGTCGAAATTATACATGGTTAGTTTTCCGTCGTCCCCCACTCCCCCTCTAGCTATGTCACTCTACCACACATGGAGGAGGAATGAGCTGGATTGACATGGAAGCAGTGGGGAATATAAATATATGTGGGAAAAGTTTTCTCTTCGTGTATCCATTTATGATGATTATCATGATGATGATGATGATGATGATGACGATGAGGAGGAGAATGACAAGGTGTTGATAACAATCCATTACTTTATTTTCCCCTCTTGTTTATCTGGGCTTGGATTGTGGTTGCGGGGAAAGGAAGGAGAGTTTATATCTGGATGAGATTGTTGATGATGATGAACATGCGTTGGAATGAAATTGACTTTGGTAAATAATGGGATGGATGATGGCGTGGTGGTGATGGTGAAAGTAAAGTAAAATAGAAAGGAATACTTCGTGTACGGTGGATCCTTTACCCCCTCCGTAAATTCCCTTGTGCGCTTCTGTCATATGATATGGGGAAATGAGGTGTCATTATTTTCCTTTCACGTTTTATTTTTGTCTCGTGCCCGTGGAAGTAAGTATGGATGGTGGTTGGGTGGGCTTTTTTGTGGCTAGACTGAAATTGAAAATGAAATCATATAATAATATGATATGGTATGATAAGTATCAAAAGACAAGACATGAAATTGACAAAGAAATGAAAATGAAAATTAAGCGTTGCGTGTTCCTTTTTCTATTTTGGACTTGCTTGTTCAAGTTGATGGGGTAATATTTTGGGACTAATGAGACCACCCATGCATAAACCTTTGTATATTATCCATATTTGGATAAGAACACTTGAAAATTTGAATGTAAAAAGAAAACTGTCAATTTAAACTTAATAATAGAAAAACTCGAAAAATAATAGCAGCATGATAATGATGAATATGGCTACTTGTTTAGCTGCTTACGTATAAGTTCAAGTGGTAAACTGCGGCATGCGAAAACTTGTTGCATAACACAACCCACTCATGAGCTTTTATATCCACTCTCATTCATCAAAATTGTAATGGGAGCATAATAATAATGGGATAGTAAAGACAAAAACCATAATTCTGCCTGATTGTCTCGGATGAATAAAACATTTAAAATGACAATGAAATGTCGGTGGAATTCAATGACAGGACAATAATGATAATATATGACCACGAATATGATATTGATTATTGGTTTGGCCGGTGCAAGTACAAATATAAACAGAATTACTGTTTTTTATTGTGGTCCTAATCTAATAACGGAATAGCAAATGGCTTATATGTATAGTAAAAAAACTATACATATAAGCCATTTGCTATTCCGTTATTCATACTATCTATGATAATATAGATAAAATAGATGTTCGTCATACTATCGATCGTTCCAAGTCTAAAAATGTCGTATGCACTATTTCCGTATTACATCATATCATGATGCAGATTATTATATTTTTGGTGAGGTTAGTCAAGCGCACGATTAATGAACGGGGTCACAGACCGATCAGAAATGTACATTACAGCCCATTACAGGAATCCCGAAAAAAATACTTGCAGGATCAGAATCAATCTCGACCTAAGGGAATGGCAATGCTACAAAAACTGCACTTTAGCCATATTGCGTCATTACAAGTCATGGGTATGAGTCATAAGAGTGCCTAGTTACTTCACTTAACAATCAATAAAATTCCCTGCATTTGGTTTCTCCATTTTGTGAAGGAGAGCCATTTCCTTACCTATTTTATAGGTCAATAAACACCCTTTATATTGACAATAAAAAAGGGTCATGTCATAAGACATAAGAGTGCCCACATTAAAACGGGATGTTACTTTCTTGTTATCTCTCATTATAATCATCATGATCTCGAACATCATTACCATCATCTTCACTACATCACGATAATTATCAACATTATTAACTTAATCATCTCATATCCATCGTCATCATTATTACTCATTATTCTCACTTCAAAAAACATATTAATTCTGTTAGACCTTGTCAGACAAATAAATGTATAAAAAATATTGCTCTATCCAGTTAATCCCGAAATATTAACTGAACACACTTGGCTGAATCGTTTGTAGTTACATATACTCATATTATGTGCATGAAGGTATTGTGAAAAGCTGCTAATTTTAACAATTTCTTACTTAACTGTTAACACTTCATCATGATCAGGATCATCATCCCCCATCATATCCCTATCCCTCCATGATCATTATCCTAATGACAAGATAAAGCATTCAACCGCGAGGGCCATATTCTAGGAAGGAATCATAACAATAAAAAAATGTGCAAATTATCCCTTTCACCATTTTTCTTCCCCGTCTTCCTCTTACCCCTTCTCAACTTTCATTCCCTCTCGCCCATTCCAAGAGCGACAAAGTAATAATATAATGTCATGGAATCATCGCTTTCATTATCGCCATCATGATCACCATCACCATCATCATTATTACTCGTATATCCTCCTCATCAAAAGTGCAAACTGCTTGAAACTCTTTCAGAGCTACCCTCGCCTTCTCTCTCCCCGTTTATATTTTTCTTTCGGAGAAAAAAAAAGATAAACTTTTTCCAGTTGGCCCGAGAAAAGCGGAGGATTGTTGATGTTGTCATCTGGAAAAGATGGAACTCTTGAGTATTACATTTTAATCTTTTTCTCCTCTCTTTTGTCTTTTCTCCGGCATTAAAAAAGACATTCCAGCAGTGAGCAACACAAGTGGGGGAAAAGCTCACTCAGTTACAATGATAAGCCAACCAAACCAACTGGTGGAGTAAAGTTAAAGAGAGGTGGGGTCTCCGGCAAACGATGTTCAAAATAGCATTTTCCTTTTTCTCCTATTGTCCTATACAACAGCTTAAAAACTCATTCATGCTAGTTCAACTTTCCCCGCTTTCCCCCCACTTGTTTCCATTCTTTTTTTCTAGCTAATCCATTAAAATATATGTATGGCTATGTTATAAATGTTGTGTAGCAGTTGCTGTTGTTCTTCCCCTCCATCCTATCATCATCATCATCATTCTTTTGATAGCATTCCCGCTAATTAGGCAAAAAATATATAAATATAGGATAGGATGGGGCTGGCTGTTATGTAGAATGAGCTGTGAGAGTGAAACAAAAAAAAGAAAGGAGGAGTGGAAGGGGAAAAAATTTACACAGAGATAAAAAAGAAATGTTGGAAAAATGACGATAATGATATTTCACGGTGTTTTAGTTCCTCTTTGTTAGTGATAATGATGATATGCACACCATGCGACTAACTAGCAATATGGCATGACTGCTTTGATGTTGATGTTGTCATTCGGAAGGAGTGTTTTTATGAATGACTCCGTCTGATTGTTAAGTAGTTCCCCTGTTATGTGCCTACTCTTGTTTTTTGTACAACTGCATTTGTCGTTTGATTTTTTTTGTGCGATCCTGGCAAAAATATTTTAAATGCCAAATCCTGTTGAACGGGTTGGAATTTGTGGAGAATCTAATCAAGTAGAAACGCTTGCCGTGTATTTCAAAATATGGTCCAAAACGTCATGGGCTCTTTTTGCTTGTTCCCGGAAGACGTCCATAATTTGCAAAAAAAAACTGAAATATTTGCATAAAGATGAAACAAACCAGAACTGACTAAAATGTGGCCAATTTAAAAGTAAAGTTTTAAATACCAGCAGAAGCTATGCATCGTTAAAAGTTAGGCAACAAGCAACCCTGCAATATGCACTCATCCTGCATTTTCAAAAATATGAGCTATGAGTTATTCATCTGGCAAGGCAAGAAAAAAAACTGACAGGAGCTGCAGGTACTAAGCTAATGCCCATTTAAACGAAATCTGTCAGGTTATTATTCCCATTATATACGATTATTTGCATACACAGCCCCTTCTCCCCCAACCCGAAAGATGACAAACAGCTCAGGAGCGCAATAAAAGTTGAAAAGTTATTATATTTTTTTCAAAGTTGAGCTCTTCTCTTTCCCCCATGCATAAAATAAAGTTTGAGCTTGGAGTTGGGCAAGAGTAGAGAAAACTTTCTCAAATGTATACATACACTTATATGCAATGCTGCATACTTTGCATATTTTCCCTTTCATGCCTTCATTGATTTCATAAATAATTTCATTTTCCCCCTTGGCTTTCCCTTTCTCTTCCTCTCTCTCAATCCTTTCACATTTGACCAAGTATACAATAAGCATAACATCCCAGCCCATTGTTCATTATTTGCACTCCACTCCGGGCTCCTTTCCGGCGAGAGAAAATTGTTCCGTTCTCTTTGTTATGCACAATATATACAATATTGTATATATGCCCATGCACAATTCTGACAGAGGGGAGAACATGCTACCTACATATATTTAAGTGGAATGACTACTGTTATGAATTATGAATAAGCCCAGTGCAATAATAAAATATGGGCTGGTTGGGCCTTCCAAAAAAAATTGAAGTGGGACATGTGATAACAATCCCAAACAAACAGTGTAATAATAATAATGATATGCTGATGCTGATGTCAAACGGCACATATAGATATATGCACAATCCCAATTCACGATATATATACCTACCCATATGAAGAAAAAAAACTGGCAAGCCCAATTTACCCTTGTACATTACATGATGATGGGTAGGAATAATATGTGGAATATATTTATAGTGAAATGACAGGGTTGGTATGCCAATGAGAAATATGTTGAACTTCGCATCATTTCATCCACATCCACATCTATATCCTGCCAAAAAATTCTATATGTATGCATATTTCTAAAAAATTGTCCCGGAGCAAGACTTTCTCTTTTGGTGGGGGGGGGGGGGGGGAGAAAGCGAATTTTTATTTAAAAGGGTACAGCT
>JAQIXQ010000032.1:0-87396 GCA_034700485.1 Pseudosinella alba
AAGAGGAATACGAAGATTGTGTTCAAAGAATTTCTACATGCGAAAAACTTGTATGCGAATAACTACCCGACTCCCGATATAATTCTGTTATCTACTATTTACATCCCGTCGTTAACTAGCTTTCATTCCTATCCTCTATTGACCTTTGGCGCTCATGCTTTCACTTTTCCTTTCTAATTTTAAATGCACCTTGATATATTTATCAGTTTTGACTTCAGCCCTGTCAGCCATCCCAACGCATTAGTTTTGGTGAAAGCAGGAGAAAGTTCCCTATCAATCACTTGAGCCCAATTTTCCCCCAAACTCTTTGTCTCCTCGCTCAAACTACTTGACAGAAGTTGGAATAGCACGCAGCACAAGAGGAACAAAGCCAACATTCTATGTAGACAGCATATAATGTTGTAATAGCTTTTACAGCTAGCAATAATCTTAGGCAAACATAGCCACCCAAACCCAACTGTGATATGGCCTGGTCTGCAAAACTCTTTGCTCACACGCTCCTTATCAGATTTCCTTGATATTTATATTTTCACGTAAGGGGAAAGTGGACTTCAGAGGCGCAGAGCCATATATATAGTCAGTACATCAATTGGCAATAAATACGCAAAAGAGCTTCTACTTATACTCATAGTCCATTTCCACCTGCGTTAATAACCAAACCAATAGCATTAACAATTTAGCGATTGTGTGTGTCAATAAACTTTGCGTTGATGTGCTCTTGATATACAGATATCTCTCCTCTCTCTTGCCCGCATACGTTTTTATTTCCATGTGATGCGAGCAATGTCATATTCGCAATCGCAATCGCTGCGTAATTACCTACCAAACTGATTGTGAGCTTTTAGCCTGTCGGCCTCTGTCTTTGTTTGCCCACCAGTCTGTTCCTCTCAAAATGTATTAATACCTGCCACATTTTAAGTGAGGAGTAGTCACGTTAAACTCATGTTCAAATTATCATTACCAGAGATCACCTTGATAAAACATGCCATTATATATATGTAGTTTGCAATTTGCAACAGCAAACAAAGCCCAACTGCAAAGCAAAATCAAGCTCTGCATGAAGATTACTTAGGTAGCTTGTTATGCAATATCACTTTCTGCTTTGCTTATGTCATGTTGATATGATGACAAACGAAACAAGATGCTTAATTCATGCGGATTGGATTTTTTGCATGCATTGATTTAATAGTGAAAGAGAATTCGCTAATAGGTGTCTTGTCTTGTGCTTCAATATACTACCTAGTTACTTTCCACTTTCCACCAACCTTAGAATCATTAACCTTAACTTGTAATTCTTTCTTGTAGACGTGTAGAGTATTTTTTCTTAAGATTAATTTTCACCACAGCCTATCTAATACTAGCTTGTTAATGCAGTTATAATCTAACATCTTTGCAATAGTAGCTGTAGAGATAAATGACAGTTCGGTCGCAAAATATTTAGCTGGTTTTATTTTGGTTTGTTTGTTCTTCTTTCCCTTGTCTGATACTGACTTACTGTTATAATTTTTTTTAGCTTGCAGCAAGTGTGCCTGCCGCATCTATATAAACTTTTGTATTTCGATGCACAAAAAGTGAAAGTTTAAAGTTGCGGTGGTTATAGAAAAAAGGGTTTAAAAAAACCGTGATCAGGCATAGGTAACCTTGTAGCCGTAATGTGTCTAAACAAGTTTGACTAAATCCGTTTTTGCAGGCAACGAATATGGAATCACATGAATCTATTGGACAGGAACTGGTGAAATGCGTACTTGTGGGGGACACGGCCGTTGGGAAAACACGACTGATCTGTGCGAGAGCTTGCAACTCCCGTGTGTCAATCCGACAACTGCTGCGCCAGCATGTCCCGACAGTTTGGGCGATCGACCAGTACCGGATCTACAAGGAGGTCTTGGAAAGATCCATGACCACTGTTGATGGAGTTCAGGTGCGTAAAGGATTATATCGATTTAAGTTACAAAAGTAACTAGCTATTATTCATTTGTCAAAGAAGATAAGAGATTGCATCTCAAAGAATTTAATCCATGATTTTACTTGGCCATTTAAGCAGGTTTCGTTACGACTATGGGACACCTTCGGAGACCACGAAAAAGACAGGAGGTTTGCCTACGGAAGATCGGATGTGATATTGCTATGCTTTTCCATAGGCAATCGCAACTCACTTTTACACTGTAAAAGTATGTGGTTCCCTGAAATAAGACGCTTTTGCCCGGAGACCCCAGTGGTCCTCGTGGGCTGCAAGAATGACTTGCGATTTCTCTGCCGGGATCCAACCTACTTAGCATATTGTAGGCCAAGTCCATTCATCAGACCAACTCGGGAATGTGATCTTGTGATGCCTGAACAAGCCAGAGTATTAGCCAAGGAGTTAGGAGTGCCATATTATGAGACTTCCGTACTGACTTATCATGGAGTCAACCAAGTGTTTGAAAATGCTATCAGAGCTGCCCTAATCTGTCGACGGAACCAACGCTTTTGGATGACCAACTTGAAGCACATCCAACAGCCTTTACTACAGGTGAGATATTATTGCTATCAACCTGTCTCATCCAATTTAAGGATAATAAAAAATTAAATTGCTAATAATTTTAATTGATTTAATCATTTCCAAATTGCAGGCGCCTTATTGTCCTCCCAAAAAGGAAGTTAACACTGTCGAGGTGTTTCCTGGAACGTATTGGGCGGATATGAAAAACATGCTTGCAACGCAATGTTTTCCGGACCTTGTGTTTGTAATTGGTACGGATCTCATTAACATTTATTGGAGGAAACTATGTGTAGAATAGTAAATTTTCACTTGAAGCCAACCTCAAATATATTTACTTTATCTGAAATGATAGGCCAGTCGGAAATCAACGCACACAGGCTCCTTGTATCCGCTGGTGCACCTGAGTTGCTATGGTTTCTGGAGGCTGAAACATACACCGGAGGTCGGAGAAACAGTGAAGCAAGTGAAACGGTATACTTAATGGCACCCTAAAAAATAAGTGTGAAGGCGATAAATATCAACGTTGCATAATATGGTGACGTAGATACTAATATGATGATGTGTACATTTTTGTCTAGACAAGTGAAAGCACTGCGGATGAGACGGAATGGTTGCTGAAGACGCAAACTCCAGCTAGCCGGACAGGATTTATAAATGAGCTGTTCTCATGTAGCTCGGAATTTGAATGGTGTGCTGAACGGGAGCGTCCACAAACAAACAATAATTGTGATATAATCAAGCAAGTGACTACCCGGGCACCCAATGATTATTTCGGGAAAGTGCAGGTGGTTGTACATTTCAGTGATAAAGTGTCCTTTGACACAATACGCAGCCATGTCCATTTCCTTTATACTGGAGAGCTACCACAAAATGTGACGTCGACAATTGATGTACGAACATAAAATTAGTTAATCAATCAGAAATAGACTAATCGTAAGTAAAAGTAAAATTTCAAATGGATTTAATTTTTACATAAATAATTTTAGGAGCTAAAGGAGACCGCGCAGATCCTAAAAATTCCAGAGCTTGCAGAGTACGTCGATGTTTGGCATCGATGTGACACCCGTCGCATGGCCGAACTAAAGAAGGCATATAGACAGGTATTTTGCAATTTTGGAAATGTGTGTACGTAACTGGATAGAATTCAAATAATGACGCTTGGAATACCTTTTCGCTTCCAGTATTTGAAGACAGCACTGTGGACGAAGTGCACTCAAGGATATTCCACTGACGTGGTTTTCCACATGGATGACGGAAAGGTTCCAGCACACCGAGCCCTACTTATGGCACGGAGTGATGTGATGAGGGCAATGTTTTCTGGGGATTTCAGAGAACGTCGCAGCCAATCCGTAAGTATTCCTGGGATGCATAAATACTACCTGTGTAGTTATTGTCATAACTGGAAGGAATTGTTAGCAACCTAAAGCAATGGTGATCCTAAAATGAGAGTATATTTTGTCAGGTTTCCTTGCCTGGGGTAAAACGGGACACTTTCCTTTGCTTCCTGGAGTATCTTTACACTGACAGTGTTTGTCCCCATGTCTCAGTGGATGTTGGGGTGTCCGTGATTGAACTGGCAAACCGGCTTTGTCTCACTCGTTTGATCAATGAGATTGAGAGTGCTTTGATAACTGCCTTTGCTCAAAAACAGGCACATGGGATGGACGTATTGGAGGATTGCATTAAGATTTTGGAATCTGCACAGGTACTAGCATTTGTAGCATCAAATTTATTTATTTTGTACATTCGTGATTTTAAGCTGACTTTCATAAAATTAAATATTTCTAGCTGCATAATGCTGAACAGTTAGCACAATGGTGTCTTCTACAACTCGCCACTAATTACGGTTGGTTACTCCACCATTTATCTATCAGAATAAATACTTATACACAATTGGGGGAAAATCATTTTGTTAATTAAACCTTTTGCAATTTGAAATACTTTCCAGATTATGTTTGCCGTAAACATGGAAAGATTTTTAAGGAACTGAGCGTTGAGAATCGCCAATGGATTTCGCAAAATCGATGGCCGCCAATATGGTAACTATTTCCACCCTGTACCACATTAGCTTTCTCAGCCTCGAACAGCATCTAATTTTATATCCCTTAACGTTTTCTTTGTAGGTATGTAAAGGACTTTGACTACTACCAGAAAGCACTGATGGAGCGCTATAAAATGGATAATCCTGCCAAGAAAAGCCGGAAACGGAATAATTCTGGCTGCTTATGTTTTCCTGGGAAATCCCGACGGGATGATCAGGAGGACACCATTAAGGAAATAATGCCAGTTGTGCCACCATCATAGTTAACATTACACACTAAACACTTTACTCTAATTTCCCTCCTTAAACTCTCCTTGCATCACTTATCACATTTTATATACGTACCTATATAATATATAGATAGGAGCCCAGTCTCCCCTCTGCCATTAATTTGTAAAGCAACGCCAGTTTAAAATTGCTATACTCCTGCTAGGGAAACTACATATTACCCTGGGATCTTCTCACTATTATTATATTAACGTAACATGTTTCAGTTTGTCGTCCATAGTCCGTAATATTTTCTCAGCCCCTCGCCATCAAGTCATTTGATATTGAAAAAGGAATTAATTGTTAATAATTGTCCCAAATTACCTCAGTTGTAGATCCAGTATATAAACAGATTGAACTATTATTACATGAGAAACAGTTGTGGACCGAACATGTTATATTTACTTAAAAAGAGCAATAGAAAAGTATAAGCTATATCTAATTATATCATGTAGCTATAAATGTTATTTAACTATGATTATATGATTCGGATATTTATTACCTCATCATGAGCTAGTTATGTCTTTAAAGATCAGATCAGGATGATAAGCTACTTTTGGTATAGAGACTAATTAGCTCTGATACTGAGAGTTGTCAGAAGTCTAGCAAAAAAACAGGATGAAATAATAAGTATGTAGGACAACGACATTTCAGAGTATTATATATTTGTCTTTCAGTGGCCGATCAACAGTTTCCATTATAATTGTAAGTATATTACTTGTTAAATTATTGGGTAGTGGCTATTCATTAAGCACATTGTAAAAGCCAAGCCATGAAGGTCATTTTCAGTGTTACCAGAGTTGTATGATTTGTGCTTTGACTAAACTATGTAGCTTACCGAGCACTGCGATTTATAGAGTTAATAGTTAATTGATGAAAATTGCAATCAAAATCATGATTTAGGCAGATTTTAAACTTGTGTTAATAATATTGATTACTGTATAATGTTTACCTTCAACAATTCCATGATTGAGGATTACGGAAATAGGATTATGTTTATCTGATTATTATCTGCGTTGCAGGGAGTTTATATCTGTATTTGAAAAACAATTCGTTTGTACATATTATAAATATTGCTTCCATTATTATCTAAGTTATTAGATTCTAAGTTATTACTGGATTGAGTTTCAGATTTACTTTTTCTTGTAAGGTGAGGAAATCAATTCTTTTTGGAGCAAATTAATTGCTATGAATTTATTTCCGAAGAAAAATGAAAGATAAATACATGACTGTTGAAGAGTTTAGTTTGTAGTGAGATATGTGAAGGTGACATGAGTAAATGTATTATTTAGACATTGAAGAAATTAGCTAACTTAAGTTGTTATGATTTTGTTAAAAAAAATTAAAATACATTTTATGCTGTTGCAGCTTAGGTCAATAATATGTGAGGAATGATTCATGAAGTTTCTCAGCTTCAAAAATATTTAAGAATGTAAATGCTAAAAGTAATTGATTTTCAAATGAACTAATTTATCTAATGGATCTCCTCTCCAATGGAGATTTGTACGTTTTTATATGATTTATGGGAACCGCTCAAAACGTAGAGAAAAGTAGGTAAATGAGACTTCCATAAATATGGCTTTTATTTTGAATTCTTTCTCTGTTCATATTTTCCTGAGCTGTACCGTGTGCTGACTTGTTTGGTTCACTTGTATGATAAGCAGGTATGCATTACATACTTATAACTAGTTAGGAGAGTTAATTTGGTAGCCGTAATTATGCTAAGCAAATATGCATGCAAATATGAAGCCCACTCCAAACGGTATCAGTTCAAGTGTGCTTCCATTGTACAATCACTTTAAGTGAATCCAGAGGAACTACAAGACTGTTGTTGTTTTTTTGTTTCGTATTTTCTCTCTTTCTCAGTTTTTTTTTTGTGATTTTGTTAATATTTATTATGAGTTTTCACAAGGTACCTATTTTTATTGAATATTTAATTATGCTGGGGTTAATTAATTGCCAATGAAACGTGTTTGTCTTTTGTTGGACAAGTGTTTACCCAGACTTAAGTAAAATTCCACTTCCGGTGCCTGAACAATTGCGTTGGATAGGATTGAAGGCAGGGTTGGTTGGCGCCTGTTTGGATTAGATTAAAGGAAAGTTAATTAAAGCTAACATGGCTAATTTTACTTCATGGAGAAGTAATACTTGTTACGAATAATATGGGAATGATAATTCAATCTGAGTTGCAAAATCTGAGAAATAGCTTTCCAATTTGTTACTATGTATATGTTCATATTATTATATGTTATCTTAATTATCCAAGAATCATGCCTGTTTTTATGCATGAAAATAATAATTGTAGAGGCAACACGATCTTAGAAAATTAGAAAGTATTTTAAGTCTAATTTTTTTTCTCTGATCTTCATTTATTAAAAGTACATTTAATATTTAATTTAAAAGTATATTTAGTCAGGATTTGTAATTATTAATTATTTGTACAAAACATATATATTTAATGGGAATGGGTTAACCGGAGATTTGAGTATTATATTAAAGCAAATAGATAATTATTTAAAACTATCTACTATTTTACTTTGATATTTGTCACTTAAGTTAACTTCTATAGTTTAATTAGTTCCATTGTTAGGTTTAGTAGATTAATCGTAAGGAATTAATACTTCGTAACTAGTTACATAATCGTTGAAGCTCTATATTCAAACGGCAACATACGTAGCTATAGATTCATTTCATTTTTTGTTTCTTTCTTTGGAGTCTGAAGGAAAACATCGAAAACGAAATTACATTAAAGTTACATATTATAATTAATTTACCTATTGAAAATACGGCAACTTGTATATATTGGACATATATATACAATTACGTAATATGAAAAAAACAACGAGCAACAAGGTGGTACATACATTTCAGCTACTTATGTATCTTTATACTATACTGAGAATATAAATATAAAAAACACACACAATAACGCTTTCTATAAAACTATGTATGTAAAATAGAAACTTATTTAAACCAAAATATATTATACAATGAATATTAAACATTTTGCATATGAACATTGTTGTATTACTGGAAAATATATAATGTATAAAAAAATATATTCCCAATATACAAGTGATAAAACAATAAATACAACACGCACAACTGACTGTAAAAAAATGGGGTGGACTTTAGTCAAAAGTAGCAAGTTCATTTCGCATAAGTATTTTTTCACCGGAGGATTTTTAGGATTCGGGGGACGCGATGTCACGATTTGATCAGTCCGAGTCTGGATGCCAATCAGGATGGGAGGGATCCACTAGTACTTTTGTTATGGGACCGGGAATATAGACTGATTCCTTCCAGAGTCGATTAAATTCCTCTTGCATTTCCTGTCGAGTGATGGGGGCTGTTGTGACCATGACATTATCGAAATTCGCCGTGATACTCTAAAAAAAATATAGAAGAATGGTTCATGCATTTAAGACTTAGTTTGGATACGGTATTTTATAATGTCAACATGGATTTTGGAATTTGCATATTAGTAATATGATATTACTATCAACTGATAAAGGGACTACTTACATCCATAGTGAAGTTTAAGGAACCGCTGAGAATGGCCCAGTCGTCAATGATAACGAATTTATGATGCATTAGGTCAACAGGGAAGGCAGAATTTCTGGCATTGAATTGCTTGTGGATTTTCGCTCGTGTCTGAATGCCTGGAATATGTCAGTCATAAAAAAATATAATTAATGGCAGCAAATTAAATTCCATTCAGCAATTGGAATTTAGAAAGTAAAATAAAATAAAGCGTTTAGATTATGTCGTTTCTGCTCCAGAAATACTAGTAAAACTTAAATACCTGCTCTTCTCCATTTCCGATTTCCTCCTGTAAACTTATTCGTCAATATTCGTACACGCACTCCACTACGAGCTATTCGCATCAATGCATCCTCCAGCATCTTAAAGTTAAGGGAGTAGACGCAAATGTCCAGTGTCTTCTGGGATTGTTCCATATACCATATTAGTTGATGAGTAGTACTTTCCTCAAACTCTGGATTATAATCTGGGAAGAACATGACCGTGTTCCACAGGTCACTTAATTTCAGGGTCACATATCGAACTTCTTCATCTGGGTCTTCCTCCTCTTTCTCCTGTCGTCTCTTGGAAATGCTTAGAAGTGGGAAGTTGCCCTTCCAGCACTTATAGCCAAAGAAGACTGTGACTACCGACAAGGTTAAAACCGTTTTACAGTTAAAAACAAATCCCATTTTGTTAATTGGCCAATATTTTACGAATAACACTTGATTAAGTATATTAGATTGTAACAGTTTGAAATAAGAAAACGATGTTTATTTTTTAGGGGAAAAAATTTAACAGCCAATTTCCACGGTAGTAAACGGATGACACGGATGACGGATGATGATTATGAGAATGAATGGGAATGACGAATGACAACTAGGATGCAATTTTTGCCTTGTCTGTATAGTTTTATTGAATTGCATAAGTTCGGTATGGGCACTAACTATAAGTATCACTTGTCATATCCATACAAACTCAAATGACTATATTAAAAGCAATTTTGAAATGAGTACATGGTAGCATGCTCCAATTTCAATTTCAATTGCTCGTTATGAATGTTACTGCAACATGTTGGTGGGTCATTTTCATCATCTTTGAAGAATCCTTACTTTTGTTTTAGTCCTACTTTTGAAGCCTCCTCTCTCAAATCTGTGTTTGGTTGGGGGCTGTTCCAGCCAGTGTTCTGGTTTTACAACAGTGCATATCCATATTACGTAGAACATTTTTGTCCTTTAAAGCATTTTTTTACTAACCGATCATTTGCATACTTCGATTCGATCACACATCCTTCAAATCCTAGAAATCTTAAGATGTTTTTTTTAAATTCACTGTTTATGCTTTAGCTAGTTCATTGGTGTTGTATGAATGAACGGTTGTAGCTTTTGGTTATGCTATTTACATAGTCATGTTATAATTACAAACGTATGCATAAAAATAGCCAGAATAAATAATCCTCCAATACACGCGTGGTCATGGCCTGTGGAATTAGAATAGTGGAAAGTTAATTAAAGCTAACATTGCTAATTTTACTTCATGGAGAAGTAATAATTTCGAATAATATGGGAATGATAATTCAATCTGAGTTGCAAAATCTGAGAAATAGCTTTCCAATTTGTTACTATGTATATGTTCATATTATTAAATGTTATCTTAATTATCTGAGAATCATGCCTGTTTTTATGCATGAAAAAAATTAATGTCGAGACAACAGCTTAGGAAATTAGAAAGTATTTTGAGTCTAACATTTTTTCTCTGATCTTCATTTATTAAAAGTATATTTAATATTTAATTTAAAAGTATATTAGTCAGGATTTGTAATTATTAATTATTTGTACAAAACATTTATATTTAATGGGGATGGGTTAACCGGAGATTTGAGTATTACATATATTAAAGCAAATAGATAAATATTTCTATCTACACTTTTACTTTGATATTTGTCATTTAAGTTAACTTCTATAGTTTAATTAGTTCCATTGTTAGTTTTGGTAGATTAATGGATTTAACTAGTTACATAATTGTTGAAACACTGTATTCTAGCGGCAACATACGTAGCTATAGATTCCTTTCATTTTTCGTTTGTTTGTTTGGAGTCTGAAGAAAAACATCGAAAACGAAACTAAAGTACATTAAAGTTACATATTATAATTAATTTACCTATTGAAAACACGGCAACTTGTATATATTGGACATACATACAACTTATTTAAACAAAAATATATTATACAATAAATATTAAACAAGTTCATTTCGCATTATTACTCTTTCACCGGTGGATTCGGGGGATGCAGTCATGATCAGTCCGAATCTGGATGCCAATCAGGATGTGAGGGATCAACCAACATTTTTGTTATGGAGCCGGGAGTATGGATTGATTCCTTCCATAGCCGGTTAAACTCCTCATGCATTTCGTGTCGAATGTCCGGGGCAGTGGTGACCATGACATTATCGAAATACCCCGTGATACTCTGAAAGATAAATGGACAATGGTTCAAGGATTTTAGAATTGATTAGTTTGAATACGATGTGTTGTAATACCAAAATGGATCATATTCATATAAAAATTAATGAATTGGAATGGAATTTCCATATTGCGATCAACTGTGAAAGCAATGACTTACCTGTTTAGTCCAATTTAAGGAACCGTTCAGAATGGCCCAGTCGTCAATAATAGCGAATTTGTGATGCATTGTGTCAACTGGCACAAGAGGATTCTGGGCATTGTACAGCTTGTGGATTTTGGCGCGTGTTTGTATTCCTGGAGTAAATAATAATTAAGCAAGTTTACATAATGGAAAAAAAAGGAAAATATTAATCACTTTTCAATTAGAATTTAGGAAACAAAATATTATGGATTCAGTTAAATTAATATAATCAAATTAAAAATGCAGTTTCTAGACAAACGCAAACTTAAATACCTGCTCTTCTCCATTTGCGATTCCTAAACGTATACATGTGCGTCAATATTCGGACTCGGACTCCTTTACGAGCTATCCGCATTAATGCCTCTTCCAGCATCTTGAAGGTAAGGTTGTAGATGCAAATGTCAAGTGTGTTTTGGGCTTGTTCCATATACCAAATCATTTGATTGGTTGTACTATCTGCAGCCTCTGGACAGTAATCTGGGAAGAACATGACTGTATTCCACAGGTCGCTTAATTTCATGGTCACACATCGAACTTCCTCATCTTGGTCTTCCTCCTTTTTCTCTTGTCGCTTCTTGGAAATGCTTAGAAGTGGGACATTGCCTCTCCAACAAAAATAACCAAAGAAAATCGTGGCTACCGAAACGGTTAAAACCGTTTTACAATCAAAAATCAATCCCATTTTTTAAACTGACCAATATTTTATGTATAGCACAATTGGGATAATGAATGGATATTTATATTTTAGAAAAATATTTAACTGCCAACTTCCACGGTAGCAACCTGATGAAGATGAGAATGGGAATGGCAACTAGGATGACATTTTTGCCCTGTCTGCACAGTTGCATTGCATAAGTTCGGTATAGGTAGATACTAGCCAGTAGTGACACTTGTCATATCGATACAATCTCAAATGACTAGGACTAGATTAAAAGCTATTTTGATGAGTACATGACATGTTCCGACTTCACGTTTGCTCGCTATGGATGTTGCTGCCAAAATATTGGTGGGTCATTTTCATCATCTTAAGAATCCCTACTTTTGTCTTAAACTTACTTACCGTTTTTGTTTTCATCTTTGAAAACGGAACTATTTGGTTGGGGGCTAATTTAACAAGTGTCCCAGTTTTACAATCAGTGAATATGGAATGGAGAACATTTTGTCCTTGTAAGAATTTTTGGACCAGCCTATCATTTGCATACTTCAGCTTAATCACTCACTCTTCAAATCCTCGAAATCTTACGAAGTATTTTTTTTCACATTTCACTGTTTATGTATGTAGCGGTTCATTGGTATTGCATGGGTGCATGGTTGTATGTCATTTGCCAAATGTAACTTGCCTTATGCCATTTACATAATCATGCTATTCTTATTTGTAAAGGTAAGCATAAAAATAACAGGAATGAATAGGCTGCATATAAATAAACGTGTGTCATTCAATTCAGAAATTCTTTATTTCAGGAATGTTAATATAAGACAATAGGTAATAGTGGATAGGAAGATAATTAGGCGACTACGGGTATTCAACAATACACTCAATTACTTATATTCTTTTATCTACTTTGTAACAGATTTTGTTTTGCAATTTTTTTTAGATATATTTTACAGGACACTAGTTAACAGTTGCTAGAGGTGTATGATAACCTATCTCGTGTGGAAATTTGATAGTCCTATTAACAAAAAACTTAAATGTTCGTTGTGTTCATATAAGTATGTATATTTTGCATATTATATTACCTCTGTACCTATGCATACTTTTAAAGATTACTTTATACACTCCAACGCTTTCAATAAAAATATTGAAATGTATTTTTAAAAAACAGTATGTATAATATTATAGCATTTTGCTTATGAACATTGTTGTGTTAGAAGAAATAAATACAAAAAATATATTCGTAATTTGCAATCAACACTCGCAATTGACTATGAAAAATTCTATTGGAGCTTGTTGTTATCCAAAACAAAAATATATATTAGGCATGCTTTCACCGGAAGTTGTAGAATTGGGGAACCTCAGTTATTTTCTGGATTCCAGTCAGGATGCGAGGGATCAACCAACACTTTTGTTATGGGACCGGGAAGATAAGATAAAGATTTCTTGGGTATGGGACCGGGAATATAGACTGATTCTTCCCAGAGCCGATTGAACTCCTCTTGCATTCCTTGTCTCGTGAGGGGTGCAGTTGTGACCATAACGTTTTCGAAATTTTTCGTGATCCCCTATGAAAAATTTTCATTGAAAATATTGGAAGAAGAAATGCATTTCAGGATTTTAAAGCGGAAAAGTAGGTTAAATGACAAATCATGGATCGTATTCCAAAAAAAATGAAGGAATTGTAATACATAATAGAGTGCGCTAAACATTACCCTACATACATGGAATAAGGGAAAACTTACCGGTGTCGTCCAATTTAGAGAGCCAGTTAGAATGGCATAGTCGTCAATAATCACAAATTTGTGATGCATCAAGTCCACGGCCTCGTCATGATTCAGGAGACTGAATAGCCTGTGGATTTTGGAACGTGTCTGAATTCCTGGAATATAGAAATAGTTAGATATAATTTGAATCAGTAAGCCAGCATTTTGAATTGCGAAAGGAAATCTTTCAGTTATGTTAATAAAATGCAAGTTTAGGTTTTTTCTCTGATATTTATTTTTGTAGAAAAACATAAATAAATTACTTTCCTTTCTCCATCTGCGATTTCTCCAAGTCCATTCGTTTGTCAGTATTCTGACCCTCACTCCTTTTGCAGCTATTTGAATTAGCGCATCTTCCAGCATCTTGAAGTTGAGTCTATATATGCACACATCAAGGGTCTTCTGGGCTTGCTCCATTTACACCCAATCATTTGACGGGTGGTGCTATCCTCGTCCTCTGGAAAATGATCTGGGAAGAACATGACCGTATTCCAGAGGTCACTGAGTTTTAGAGTGATATATTTCACCTCATCCTCTTCTTCTTCATCCGCTTGTCGTTTCTTAGAAATGTTTAGAAGTGGGACCACGCATTTTTCGCACAAATATCCAAAGGATATGAGGGCTACTGTGAAGGTTAGAACCGTTTTCCAATTAATGATCCCTTTCATTTTAAAAAAATAATGCGTTTTACTGGACAATAGAAACGTAGTTGGGTATTTATTATTATTCTGTTTCAATAAAATATCACAGCCGATTTCTAGGAATGTAAACTGCGATGATGATAATCAAATGACCAGAGTTCGAAACTGGAAGAATGAATACTAACTAAGAAGAAAGTGCCATTTTGTCGACACAATCGTATTGCATAATGATTATGATATGATTCCTTGCATTCATACTATATGTATGCAACCTCAAGTGACTGGAGGACTCGAATCGCACGAGTAAATACTGTTATATGAATGCATAGGGAGAACTTATGCTCCAGCTTCATTTTTGCCTGACATGGATGTAATTGCGATAATATGGAATGAGGGGTGAGGGAGGGTGACAAACAAGCATAGTTAGTTGATGATGAAAAAAGATTTTACGACGTTCCCCATCTTTTAGGAATGCTCACTCATTGTTTTATACTTGTTTCATACTTCCATGATCTGCCTGCAACTTTTTTGGGGGGCAGGTTCAACAAGTGTTCCATTGTGAATCCTTATACATGCAGAGAATATTGGTCATTTCAAAGATTCTTTTTGGGCTGATCAGCTCCATGCTTTCAATCACTCCTTGGAACTCCTTTTCTTTTTGGTCGTTTATCATGTCATTTTCATTATCATCGATAGTACTACGTGCATGTATAGCGACATTAGTTGCGGTTTTTAGATAATGAATATCTGGCTGTAAAATAGTAATAATTAAAATAACAGCCATAAACATATATACTTGTGACAATACTGGAACTTAATTTAGCAAAATGATTGTAACAATAATGGAAAGTGTAAAGTTACTAAAGAAAGTTACTAGGTATGTACATCTTTCAATTTTTCAATATCTTTGAACAGTTGACTATTTTAAGCAGGAGCAGATTAGCTATGCCCTTCATTTCATTAGTCACTCATTATTATTGCAATCAGTAAGTAACCCGATATTTTGGGTTAAATTGAAGTAAGGCTTATAAATCTTTTGATATGGCTTGGCTTTTCTTGGCATTCTCTCTGAAATGAGTGAGGTCCCTAAGGCTTTACTTTTTAGACCTTTGGACCGACGTACTTATAACTTATGGACAGATGAACAAAGAAGCAACATGGCATTGTTATATTTTTTTATTCATGTATACCAATGAAAAAGGCACCCGAAAGTAGACCAATATTATCCTTTAAGACATAACCAAAAAGTCTGGTCATTGTGGAACCATACATTTGAGTCTTTGAGAGAAAAGGGTGAAAATGACTCATTCCACTGAAACATGACATAGGTATGTAATTTCAATTTAAAATTATGCTTCTACTCAACCAAGTAAAGCATTACCGTTGAATGAAAATCAGAATAAAGCCTACTCTGCACATTAAGTTTAGTTTTATTAGTTCAGTGGAAATATAATTTCCCTTCCGCAGAAAGGGAATGCCGCAGCTGCAGCAATTATGAAATTGTTTATTTGCGTATGCATTTTTTAATGGCACGGGTTTGCAATTTTCAAGGTGGGGGATCTTTTTTGAAAGTTGATGACAATACATAAATAATATGCAAGATTAATGGAAAATGTACTTACTACTGACCATTTTTTTAAAATAAAATTAGAAGATAATAACGTATTTGTAATGTCGATTACAAATATAAAAAAATGCTATTTCCCAGTAAACAATGTCGAGTACCTACTATCCAATCAAGCTATAGAATATAGGTATGCTTAAAAAAGGGTTTCGATAAGTCCGCATGACAACTATTTTAGGATTAGTTTATCTTTTTAAGCTAATCTGTTTGCTTACAAGTTTACAAGATCGCATATAGGTAATTTCTTCTTGTTTGGGTAGATTAAAATTTTCGGCATTATTGTATCGGACTGAAACTTCCATATATGCACTGTTTATGCAACTCTTTAATTTGAACGTTGAACCTCTCTACACCCTAGATATAAATATACTTCATCTTTATAGTACTGACGCTGAATGTGAGCAAGTAAATTGTAATAAGCAAGGGTTGCATTTCCTATAGTATAAACTAAGTATAAACCAAAACCAAAAGTATAAACCAAACAAAACGATTCATTTCTTCTCAAATTCTTGAAATAATAAACATTAGCGAACGATAATTTGTTATCGCTTCTCCAGGGAGAGGGTTCATGTTTCAACTGTTACGTAAAAAATTGTGAGACATCTTAAGATAATCCTGAAATTAAGACAGTAGCCCGTTGGTAAAAAACTCATCAAAATCCATTTAATTTTTTAATTGCCTATCCTGTAATTTGATAATGATTTGTCAAATGTTCACAATGACATGGTTAGTTTGTAAGGAAGCATATAATGCAATGCAGTTAATACGATCTTAATGTGGAACATAAAAAAAATGAATACAAGCCACTTTTAAAATGATAAGAGGCAAGTGAAAGCTTATGTTGCAGATGTCCTAGTTGTAATATTGCAAGCCAAGCAAAATTTGCAGCTTCAACAAGGCTAATGATATAATTTCGCATACTTAAGCAACCAGGTGTAGACTTGACAAAATAGTCATAGCTAAACTGAATTGTCTGGAAAATTAAAGCGAAAAATTGTCAATGTCTCAACTCATGTAACTCAGATCAGACTGGCGTTGTCATTTGATTACTTTTTCCATACGTCTCAAATTGCAGTCATTCTTGAAATTTAATACAAGCACTTTATATTGACTTCATTCCTCCCCATTTTTTCATTTTTATTTTTCGTCACTCCAATTTCCATCCCATGTCATTTACTCCTCTCCTCCTCCTCCTCAACAAAACTATCTACCTCGATGGCTCTAAAAAAAAGTTTCGAATGCGGCTGCGGCTTTGCTTCGCCTTCTCCAAAGTCAGATCTTTTCGTCAAGTGATTATCCTACATTGCTTATGTAAGCAATTTTACAGCTGCCGTCAACCTTTCATTTAAGAAGGCGGAGAGAGGTTTATCTTTCTTGCATTTATTTTTATCATTTGAAGCTCATCTACCTAAAAACCGTAAAACATATCATATAAGAAATTTTTTAAGAAGCCAAAAAATGTATCATATTAAGAACTAAACATGCATTTCATTCCACACAGCGCCTGGTACTTACGATTAGATACTTTTCTGGCTTTGATGGACCTAGATCAGTTAGACCCGACCCAAGTCCAAAATTCATTGTTTGTGCATTATGATTATGATATGACCATCATCATCTATTTATTCCTGCCCTTTCCCAGTCTCAGCTTTAGTCTGGGATTGTGAAGGAGCTGAAATGCAACAAAGAAAGTTATCTCCACAAGAAAGAGTCCTTTTTTGCTTTTCATTCCATTTGCGTTCAAGGTTCATTTTTTTTTCATACACCCCAAAAAAATCCCTTCACGGATGAAAATTATAAGTTGCACTGCAGTGCAGATCAGATATATACAAACCTAATATATTATATATTGGATTTATATTATTAAGCGATATATTCCACAATGATTTTTCCCCTCTTTCCCTTTCAGTTGAATTCATTTTATCCATCCGTGTTGGGCATTCAATAATCTCCCCCTGCTCCTCCAATAGAAAGGATCCTGCTACTGGTGTTTATAGGAGCAAATCCGTTAAAAAAAACTTTCCCCCTTTTGTCCGGTAGTACATGCCATGTTTGCCATGTCAGTCGGTATTCGGTATAGTGCAGCGTTGACTACTGCAGCTATTTGATTGTGAGTTAAGGGTAGGGCTGCTGGCAAGAAAACTCTGTTGCTATTTACAACTTACTCCATTTTTTGCTCTGAGGAAGGAGGATTCGTTTCCATTTGAGCTTTGAAACGATAACCGAACGGGTGAGAGTGTGTGACAGAAAGTCGTTGGGACGTGGTGTGGTGTGAGGCAGTTCTCACAGTCTCACAGTGAGTGGTTGTGCTTATATTAGACAGCTTGTCGATAACTTGTTGCTCCTCTGGCTGGATTCGAAGCGAATATAGACGGTGACGGGAGCTTAACAGAATTTAGTTAGTCATTTTGGGAAAATAAAATTCTACTCTGTGGAAATAGGAAACAGAAACTGTTGGTGTGATTGTGCCGTTATTTTATTTCTGTATTTCGCCCACGGCGAGGAGAATCTCTGCCAAAATGGGGAAAATGTTGGATATGTTGTTTAGTGCGGAGGAGAGGAATGCGACGGTGATGGATGTTACCTCAATCAAATATCCAAAGGAAGCTTCAATTATTGCGGCGATTGCTGCAGTGGCATTTGTCATTTTTGGGGTGATTGGTAAGGACAGTTTTTTAATTATTGTAATTTAATGGAAGTTCGCAAAATTCTCTTTTTGCTCAGTTTGCTCATTCATTCTAGCCAAGGATTGATAGAAACACTATTTAAAATACTTAACCTCATTTTGAAAAATATTTTATTTTGCTCTCCAGGAAACGCCTTGACAATTGCGGCATTGGTGAAAAGTCCCAAGTTGAAGACACAAGCGACCACATGGTTCGTGGTCAGCTTGAGCGTGTCCGACATGATCTTTTGCGCATTCAATCTGCCACTCACGGCAACACGTTTCATCTTTGAGGCTTGGATTTTTAACGATCTTCTTTGCAAGATCTTTCCCTTCTTCTTCTATGCGAATTTTGGGGCCTCTCTCTTCCATATCATGATGATTGCGATAAATCGGTAAGCTCAAATGCATTACTCTTGCATTTTAGATAATGTTATGCACGAAGCCATGTCAATGTGCCAATGTGCAGATCCAATTACAGGGTTACTTAAGTAAATAGTAGAAGTTTAATCAATTTTATGAACTTGGATCCCTTTTAGGTACACGCTCATTTCCAGCTACATCCAATACAAGAAGATCTACACTTCCTGCCACGTTTTCGGGATGATCCTTGCTGTTTGGCTAATGTCCTTCCTGATCCTTCTTCCACCTTTGCTTGGGGTCTGGGGCGAAATGGGACTGGACGATGAGACCTACTCCTGCACAATCCTCAAGAAGGATGGGAAGTCCCCGAAAAAGTTCCTTTTCCTCTTTGGCATCTTTCCACCCTTCCTGGTTGTCCTGTACTGCTACACCCGGATTTTGATGGGGGTTCGAAGGAGCAAGAGAGTTTTGAGGTATGCCAATTTTAATTAACCCTGAGTAACGACATCAGGTCAGATTTACGAATAATTAATTTTTCCATGTAATTAAATCATTATTGTTGGAATACCTTTTAACCTTATTAATAGAAGGATTCAGATGACTGCCGGAACTGGGGAAATGGCTCGCTCCTCCTCGGCCAAGAAGGATGATATGAAGCTGACCAAGACGATGATCCTGATTTTTGGTTGTTTTGTCCTTTGCTTCCTCCCGTTGATGGTTGTGAATGTGGTGGATGATAAGGTATGAATTAATAGTAATCTGTTTAATTCTTTAATTATTACTTAATTATCGTTTTGGCAAGTACTGATGTATTCCTTCCTGATTGTCTCTTTTTTTGCAGATCTCTTATCCAGGGATTCATGTCGTGGCTTCCATCCTGGCTTGGGCTTCTGCTGTCATCAACCCAATCATCTACTCCGTGAGCAGCAAATCCTACAGATATGCCTACTACGCCCTTCTCGGCTTAAAACAGGACGAGATGCAGGCAAGGTGCACGACGACATCTGGTGGAATTCGGACCAACACGAGTGACATGGGTGTAGCTGGATAGTGAAAGATTGACTTTTTCCCAAGTAGTTTTTTCGAACCTCCAAAGGATGACCAACACGCCAAGTTGCATGGTCCAAGTAAAATATGGACAGAAAGAAGTACGTTGGTTAATCAATCAGTTTCGCAGCGTTTTCCCTTTCATTGATTTCGATTCAATCATAAATATTCTTGCCCTACTTTGTACATTTTTTTACTCAATTGCATGCAAACTTAATTTTTGTTACGTTAGGCATACAATACCAAATATAAGTCAATATAATTAAAACGTTTAGCCTTAAGAAAAACGAAATTGTCCAGTTACACATATGATTTGGGAAATAGGCAGATATTTTTGTACATTTAATATATGCACATATTATTAATATTAGATATTTAGATTGTATGAAAAGCGATAACTTAAATATAAACATTATTATGACTGTCTGTAAATGACAGCGCGTCAGTAGTCTGTCACTTTGTGAGGTGTAATATGGTTAAACCTCAACATGATTTTGTATGTCGTATTTAGAGTCATTAACGAGTACTAGGCTAAACCAAATCGACTTGCCATTTGCAAAACTCATTTATTCTTTAGTAATTACTTGGCAGCTATACTTAGGTCTTCAATGTAATGTTCCATAATTATATTTAAAGTATATTGCAAAAAGGTTTTTTTTTGCATATCCATACTTCACTTTTATGCATAGGTATATATGCATGTATTCATGTACATTACATGTGTTTGAGCAACTTTTAATTTGCTTGTATTTTTGATTTGCTTTCATTTAACTTGTTGCAAAATAAGTAAAACTGTTAATACAATGAATGAATGTTTATGATATTTTAAAAAGATTTTTCTTGTAAATAAAGTATTTTCTGTAATTTCAATTTAAAAATGCAAATTGTAATAAAAACAATGTTTATAAATATGACTTCATGACTTGATATTTCTATATTAAAAAATAATATATAATTTGAAAAAAAATAACGGGAATTCTTAATTTTTATTCTGTCCCACTGTGACCACACAATTCTTTCACCTTTCTCATCAAATATTTTTCTGTCAGAGATGGTTAAGTGCATATTATTAGTTTAGCAAGTTATAAGACTTTGTATGGCATGAAATGAAAAATGTAATATGAAATCCATTTTAGCTAATATCCCCCCAATATTTCACTTTACGCTGCCCTTCATCTTGAATTCATTCATTGGGCATATCCAACCGGAAATCGATACGATAGCATTCATCCTTTCGAATGAATTACTAGAATGGAATGAATGTACATATTTCAAAGGATTCCATCCAACATTGCAAAACGATTGTATAGAGTGGACTCATGTAATATTTGACAGGCAAGAAAAACTGCACCAAGCTATTAACGACATGAATGAATGACAATTTTAGTATGAGTTGAATTTAGAATATAGAAGTTTCGTGTATCCTGGAACAAATATAAAATATATTTATTGGCATGATTAGGACCGACACTGGAAGCCACATGTAGGAAACCGGTACATACATAACAGCATCTAATCAAATCCAATATCACAGGAATAAAGATCTAATATAATGCTATTTACAAATTTAAAGCATTTTCAGGTGTGACTGTGACTGCACACCATATTCAGTATCGTGATCTATTGAAAATATACGGACATGACTTTCTTCTATTTCTCTACAAAAGCATCAAAATTCCAGGAACCACCCATCTCTATCCATCTTCAAGAATCTTGTTTATGCAATCGGAAGCACATACAGATCCCTATTCGTATTCTTAAATCTCAAGTTAAGGAGTCCTCTGTTCCTGGACAACAAAGTCGGCGATGTTGGAGGGAGTGCATTATTTGAAACATTTTAAAAACATTTTTTGCTCCTCCTTACAAACCTGTACAGTACATGACTTGTGTAAAAAAAATCCTTCTTCTTGTCGTTTTCCCTTTCCCTGGATACGATACTGGTCATAATAGCAAAATGTATAAAAGGTACACATATGAATAGATTTTTCTGGTCATTTTTTTCAACTCAACATCCTCCTCCATCCTCCTGAATCTGAGGCAAGAGCTGGGCTCTCCGGCCCTTCCATCGAAACCTTTTCCATTCCATCGTTTGAAAGCATTGCCAGATCCTCAAAGAAAAAAATTGATGTTGCTGGAACGCTGTAAGTTATGAATGTGGATATTTGTTAACATAAATCTTCTTCCATCCAGAGAAGAGGAGTAAGTAGCTAAACTCTATCGTGAAGGAATGAAGGAAGAAGTCTTTACTTCCTTACATGATCATATCATGCCATGAACAGTTTGGTTATATGGAGAATGACCTGTTTCCTCCACTTCTCTTCACATCTTCTCTCTTCGCTTCTGAGATTTTTTTTCTTCTCATGTGGAGTTTTTTTTTCAGATGAGGAGGACTAACAAACAGAAGAGTCCTTTTTTCATTCACTCTTTTTCCTCTTTTTTTTCTTCTTCTTGTGCTCATGTTATGTTATGCCTGTGTAAAATAATAAACTTGCTTGGAAGATTCTTCACCCATGATCATGATCAACTTCATTTAGTTGGTGGGTTTCCTTATACTTTTGCTTATTATACTGATGGTACTTAACATTATATATATTTTGGGAAGGAGAGAGAGAATCAAACCAGCATGAAGGCATTTACTACACAAGAAAAGGGAGGAGAGAACAAAAATGAAAGATGCATTTTTACTGTTTTCCTTTCGCTCTCTCCCTGCTCATCCATGTTTCGTATACAATAAACAAGATAAAGTCTTGCATTCATTTAACTATTATATATGGAGAGCGAGTGAGAGAAGAAATTTTTCTATGAATTGGGTTGGATCCTTTTTGGAGTTGAGATGACGATGATGATGATGGTTAAAAGATGATGAGAAGTGTTGTTTAGGTTTGCGGCGATCCGGCGATGACGATGACGATGGCGAGCAAGGAAGTAAAAATCCATGCATTGCACCACCACCACCACCACCATCCTTATCCTTAAAGATATAATCATATAAAGGAATACGTAATATGTATGT
Organism: Pseudosinella alba; assembly: GCA_034700485.1. NCBI lineage: Eukaryota > Metazoa > Arthropoda > Collembola > Entomobryomorpha > Entomobryidae > Pseudosinella > Pseudosinella alba. The sequence goes on from JAQIXQ010000032.1 coordinate 22,732, forward strand.
ATAATTTAAGGGAAAAAATGTTGCCACATTTTACTTCGACTTACATAAACATAAGATAACTTTCTGGAGACATGGAGGTTTGCACACATAGCATAATATATATTATATCCTTTGAATTTAGAAATAAAATACCTATCTGGAAGAAAGTAAGTAAGGAGGGATTATTGTGTAAGCATGGGAATGCACTAGTAACTTGTGCGGCGACGGTGCAAGAATGATAATAATGAGGATGATGTTGATGAGGCAGTGATTATTTCTATAACTTAACGGCATACATGCATATTGGATTGGATTTTTGAATTGAAATATGGATGTACTATGGTGGTGGGAGTCCATGTAGGAAGTATGAGCAAATGGTGACGGCGTTGCCGATGATGATGATGTTGATGATCATGACGGCCGACGGTCCTCCAAGCACTGTGTACTTCGAAACACACACTCTTCCCCCGTCCCATTTATGACCATCATAATCATATTATTCCCTCTGGTCAGAAGGAGCAGGATTTTTACTCTGTCTTGTGTTTTCAGTGAAAAGGACAAGAGTGGCTGAGAACAGTGGTTCTTTGACAAACAACTGGAAGGAAGGTTCTTGTAAGAATCTGTTCAGAAATGAAATAAATTCTTATAGGTTCCGTGTGCTTGCATACCCATGGATACCTCCCAACGAGTGGATGGTTGGATGTTCCCTGTTAAAGCTGTTCTTGAAGATTGTTTAGGTATTTAAAGCATTTTATAGGAAACTGTCGATCGAGTCGGAAGACGTAATTTTGTGATTTGAATCTGGAGAGGATAGTTTTTCCTGTGAAAATGTGACATTATGCAAAATAGAAAAATTGCTGTTGCAGATCATCACTTGCTATTTGTCTTACTAAAATTCATATCATCCAGATCTCTCTGATTGATAGATTCAGTAAAAACTTGCACGGAATGAAGCTTCTTGCACTTGTGGAGACACAGTGGCAATTTGAGCACTTCCGGCCAATATTTCGTAGATGTCAGTGAGAGTGTAAATGTTTGCAAGTTGCCCTTCATAAAGTGACTTATTTAATTAAAGTGCACTGCAGAAATAATTGTACAAGCTGCAATTTTAACCCAATTTGTTTTTATCTGAACTTTCTCCAATAAAGTCAATCTAGATTTTTTTGTGAAGTGTAACCTATCCCGTGTCATGGGAAACGACTCATATCATGAAGACTCTCCAATTCCATTTCATATATGACTACATCCAAATCCAATGCGATTCGTTGGGCTTGACATATCATCCAATTCGGAATAGCTCTCGCATCCACAAGGATTGACTTGACAGTGACTTGACTAGATGATTGCTTGATGGTTTGCAGCTTGCAAAAAACGTAAGTGCACACAGCACATGGAGTCGCTCATAATAGCATGAAATTATTTAATTTACCTACTATAAATCAGAGAAACACATCATCTCATCTCGGGAATAGAACCCATAAGGGATAATCGATCACCAATCATCACAAATCACACACAAGAACCATCATATTATCGTCATCATCATCATCAGTCATCCGTCATCATTCCCTTGTAGGATGGATGATGAAGTCAGAGAGTAACATGGCTCTATTTCTATTTATACAAGCTTTATTGTTGTAGGCGATGGGCGAGAACTAATCTGACGGGACAACGATAATATGCAGATTCAATCATGATCATGATCATGGCATGGGATGGAAAAGATCTTTTGTAGATATATTTTGCTATGAACGGGTTGATATTAGCATATTTTTAATCGACTCACAATCAGTTTGTCCTCTTCATTCTTTTTCATCTTGGCTTGAGTTTCAATTCAATAACAAATTAATAATGGATACTGGGACAGAGGGGTGATATGATATAATATTGAAATAAAAGCAACATTATTAATGATGAAAATTTTACAGTGACTCATACAGAGTCAACAGGGAATTGTTCAAATATGATATGATATCGTTATTCCAACCCTGTCATATATTCTATTGAAAATGATAAAAGGAAGAGCCTAAAACTCTTGCTTAAAACATGTAATTTGGATGATGAGGATGAAACAAGCGAATTTCATGCTCTTCATTTTGCATTTTGTATCCTTTCTATCATCATTGTTGTTGCTCGCGTCGCGTCGTTTTCGCTGTTTTTTTTCCACTGAGGATCCACATACAAGAAGGCTCTCCCAACTAACCAAGTCAAATTGACTTTGTTATTGAATGGGTTTATAGAGAGGGATGATGGAGATATGCTCTAAGGGAATGAATAGCCATTTAAGGAAAATTCTTATTAACTTGTGCACTTCCACGAGTTAATGCCCTAAGCTAATCGTGATACTGCATACATGAAATCAGCGTAATAGTATGAAAGCATAATACTTTTTACTTTACTTTTTAGAAGTTCTAAAACATCTAACCGTGGTCGTTGTACACATGGCACATATGTGCACAAAGCAGCAATGAGGTGAAAAAAATGAAAACAGTTTCTGATTCTCTCCCTCTGCTCACCGTACAGCACATTATTTATTACATGATTAGTGTAGCATACTGTTATTAATTTGTTACTTTGCAACTTTTGCTCGAGACATGGTTTCCACCTTTGAAATGGGTGATAAATAGATAGTGCCCATTGCTCTTCTTCCATTTTTGCATACAATGCGTAAACCCATCTTCGTATGTAATTTGATTGTTTGAATAGTTTGAGAAGGGTACAAAATCCATTAAGACAGTTACAACTCATATTTATTTGACAAAAGTGATCTAATGGGAAGTCAATGAAAGCAGGCTACTGAACAACCCTTCGCAAAAAAACTCATTTTTTTCTTGAATGATAAAGCACAAATCTTCTATCTAATGGGACTACACACATCATTTAGATATCCTGTAGAAGGGCTAGTTTCACGAATTTCTCTTGTACAAAAAGTTTACCAATTTGCATTGGTTTTCGGTCCCGTGAAGGAAGTAAGAAGTAGACTTGTGCCTTTGTCTATGCCAAGTTCTACCATTTGCAGATTTAACTTGTTCAAATCCACATTATTGTGATCAGTATTTTTTTGGAGGAATGTTAACTGTCTAATCGTAAGTCTACTTAATAGGACAACAAATAAAGTAATAACTTTGTCCACCTATTATTACTTTCAGGTCGTGTCGGAGACAAGTCATGTCATGAACTTTCCCTTGACATTTTAAAAATCATATATTTCGCTTGAATGTATGGAAGAGCAAAAAAAAATGCTTTTTAGTTACGAGAATGAAAGAAATCGTAAATAGGGTAAAAATGTACGTCTGCATATGTGGAAGCCGGAGCCGGACGATATGTACAATACATCCATGATTTGAGTCAAAGATAGACATTCTTTATAAAAATAACGTTATTTATTTACACACTCTCATGTAACTTACAATTAGGTATAGGCAAATGTCTTCAACAACTTCTTGCAAGTGACGAAAAAAAGTTATTTTTTCTTTATAAATCAGAGTGGCTTGGCTCATGAGAGGGGACGAGGAGGCACCCAAATGAATACAATGCATTCATACAGACCAATAATAATATGAAAGCTGAGAAGAAGAAAAGTGATAAAAATGGAGCCCAGTGTACTTATCTAATCATCTTTTTTGAAGGAACTCTCACAGTGTACTTCCACATATAAGTAAAATGTTATATGAATGGGCTCATCAAAGTTGAAGAAACCATGATGACACCTAATTCAATTGCATATATAAGTATGAACATACATTAAAAAAGCTTATGCTTTTGCTGGTGTCTCATTCAAGTCAATCATTCAGTGCAGATTATTAGTCAAAGACATTTTGTCTGAGTCTCTTTGTTGAAAGGAATGAATTTGTTTGAGCAAAGTGGTAACGACAACGAGTATTGATGATGATCATGATGACCAAACTGACCAGCAATTGCACTGGAGGATGATGGTTGGGTGATCATGATGGTGACAAGAGTTGACTTAATGGAGACGCTACTCCCTGGACAGTTGAACAACGCATAAAAATTTAGAATCTCAGTTTGTAACTTGTTTGAGATAGGATCGAGTTATACTTAAATCTAAATGTTTTTTTTTACTCTCATCGTCAGCGTCAGCATCTACTTTAGTTAAATAAAATCCACTTCAAGATATGATGGCCGCTCGCGTTACTTTTTTTTTCTTCCCTGACTTGACTTGAGTTTCATTAACTGGATTGCATGGAGGAGAGTGAAAACTTTGCTATTGGGAGAATAAAAAATGCTTACAGCAATTAATATAATCTGTTGACTTGAGTAATATGTTATTGATGGGGGCTGGGTGTAATCTTGGGACTTATCTGTGTGAAGATTGAAGATGATGATGGTGATCAATAAATAGCAGGTTACACAAATACCTTATACTTATTAAGCCAATGTGATCTTATCTATTTCAGGGGATTTTCATACAAATGATGTAAGCTACATTTCAGCTATTCAGGAAAGCGAAAGTGATACTAGCCACAGTTGTGCTTCATATACCTAAGGAAACGCAGTGGATAAACAAAGACTTATCGCATGAATTTTGGCTATGCGGGAGCCGTGAGCGGATTCTCTGGAATTGATACTGATGTCTGGAAAGATGTCATTTTGGAATTCTAGGAGATTAATAGACTCAACTAGATAAAGTTGAGAGTTCAATTATACTGTTGGGATTGAGTGGAATCATACCGTTTTTTTTTATCAAGTGTGATTTATGGTTTGTGTGGTGAGTGCCTGATGGATGGAACGGAAACGCCTAGAAAGTGATCGATTGTAAATTAAATGGGTGCCATTGACGTTTGGAAAGCTGTGTAATTTGGAATATTAACGGAGATGTTAGCTAAATGAGTTTTAGTGTATGTGGAGAAATGGATGACAGAAATGGACTGACATTATGCGTAACCAATATTCGTGGAGATAAATTAACGGTGTAAAAGAGTAATTGTGTAATAAAAGAGTAATAGTGCTAAAGGTGCAGGACTTGCTGTACGTCCCCGTCGACAGCCCTGTCGTCATCTTTTCCCATTGTTAAATTGCGGCAGCACCCAGGATTTTGCAAAGATGGGACCTGCGTGGATTCATACGAGTGTTGGAGTCCTGGCGACAATGATCGCATGTGGTAAATTAATAAAACTATTGATATGATAATGATCTTCATAATTAATTTAATTCAATTGCATTCATTGAGCTTGTTCATGCATACAAGATTGAAATACGCCTTCATCAATATGTTTGCATGATCCCATAAATGACTCCGAGTACGAATAAGCAGTTGCGAGAAATATTTTATTTCAAATCGCGCTATTTTAAATTTGGCATAGGTTCGTTGCTCCTGGCAGCTACGCAAAATGTAACCTCGGAAATGCAAGCCGATGAATATAGGAGGCCTGTCCATAGAGGTAAGAATGATTTTATTTGATAATTGCCCATTTCATTGCCCAAAACCTATGGAATTTAAACTATGTACCTATTCATAATGTGCTGGAACTTCCAATTGGTTATTTCGGATTAAACTATGCAATCCTTACAATTGGTGTTGGTACAAATATAAGTCCTGTTAACAATGAGATTTTTATTATAGAGGAGATGGGGTAAATTTGCACTTAATTATTAATTATAATGAAAAGGTGCAATTTTAAATAAAAATTCTACATACATGTCCAACTGTAGATTTTAAGATGGTATATTATGTACAATTTCATTGATAGATAGAATAACGGAACTGTGTATGCTCGGTTTTAATGCCCTTCTATGTTTTTTTAGATGTCATTCATCTAATACATTTGGTAGATAAATAATAATTAGCAAAATAAAACCAAATAATGTAAAATGTAAAGGACTGAATAATTTCGATTTTTAGATATTATATGTTTTTTTTTCAATATTATTAGTATTGGACATAATTTATGACATAATTTGCTACACTCTATAAATTGTATTAATTATGCTGCTTACTTAATAATTTTTAGCATTCAACAAATGCTTTAGCAATTTTATATTTAAGACGAATGTAACCTTTCAATGTTTAAACGAGCATGAGTTTTTGCAAATCGATTAAAAATTAGCTCCTCGATCAGCCTCATCAGCATCGGAAGAGTCTCCTGTGACGGACATTCCAGAGCCGTCACCTTCAGTTCCTCCCCCAGAGGAGGAGGAAAGTAACACCACCCCTCCCAAAACAGAAATCTCCATCAGTACCTCAAGTCGTCGTTGGAAGGCCAGCAGCGGGGTGGGTCCACGGAAGCTGAGTGTAGGTAGCTACTCCCGAACGTTTTCAGAGAAGCGCCATCAAGTGAATCGAACGAAGCTGCATGAGAAGCACGCAAACCGTTCCATACACACAGAGACCAAGATCTCATTCCATCGACTAACCCCCGGCAAGTATTATGGGCCCTTTGGGATGCACAAACTGACAGTTAAAAATCACACCTCCACCCATCCCAATGGTCAAGGGAAGAGCGCCGAGTTCAGCAATATAACTTATTTCGATGGGATCATTGGAGATCGAGGGGATGATAACATCCATCCTTTGACTCACTACAACCGAAAACTTTTCGTGAAGGAGCCTGTCGAAGGAGGTATTACATATCCAGTAACTCCGTTACTTGTTTGCTCACAATCATTTTCATGTAGCCAATCTGCGGATATATGATGACTTGATGATTCATAATAACTATGAGATAACCCATGTGTATTGCTGTGGTGCTGTATAGTTTTCTGTACCATTTTCTCACTCTCTCTATCAATTCCTTAAAACAAGTCCGGAAACGAGCAAATAAAAATTAACATTATCGGCGGATGTAATACAGAGACTGATGATGAGTTTGGAGGGTATAATGCTGGGTGTCACGTAAGTAACTGGGTTTGGTATAACAATATGTACCTAATTTACTAAAAATTGTATTATATTATCTAGAACGAAGGAAACAAAATATTGCAACTATCACAAACAAATAATATGTAATAATTAACATAAGGACACAAATCAATACTACATACACAATGTGAGATGGATCTATTTGTAAAAATAACGAATACGAAACGAAGTACTCAATTAAATTATTACAACGTAACCTTAAATTATGCACCTAATTTAGGAGAAAAAATTGTATATTATTATTAGTATTGTTAGTCAATGAGGTTAAAAAGTAACGTAAATTGGTGGTGGTGGTATAATATTATCGTTAAAAACTAAATACATGGAGGCATACTACGATAGCGCAACAATGCGGAATAATGTGTCTATTTTCCAGAATGTTTCATTTTATTGGGGCATTGAGAGATCTCCTTTCCAAATTTCGGATTTGATAGTTCAGAATTATTATGCAATTATAGGCAATTATAATGTGATGTGACAATTGTGACCCATTGTAAAATTTAACTGGAACAGTGGCACAGGACGATAATGACTTTATCAGAATTGGCTTCATTGTTTTGGTCACAATGTCAAATCATATATTATTGAACAGAATCTACAGATAAACTAATTGTAACTTACGTAAAGGATGTTATGGTTTCCAAGTAGATAACAGACTTATGTACATATCTAGTAACATTCATTGTATAAACAATATGTAAACACGGTTTAAGACCCTACAATTGTAAAACATATTTAATGAGTTAACTCGCACCAAACTTTATAAACAAGTTCTTTAAAGTTATATACCTAATCATATCATAATTGCTTTTTATAAACAGTCTGCTTGCTAAACATTACTTTAACCAAAACATCAAATGCGGGTGTGGGAAGATTTCGGAAACATAATAACTTTGCATACATTAAATACACTTGAAATGGCGTTATTTCAGGTTATAGCTCCCAAATCCATCCTTGTGACCAAGGTTCCTGTTATCCAGCCACAGGGAACCTTTTAATTGGAAGAGAAGAGAGACTTTCAGCTTCATCCTCTTGTGGCTTAAGGGGCGAGGTTGGCTTTCCAAACTTTTAAACTCTGTTTACCTCTGTAATTTGTAATCTAATTTGAGTACCGATTTCCGGATTATCATGACTGAATTAATTATGCCAATTTCAGGAAAGATATTGTATAGTATCTCATTTGGAGGATAAGAAAAAATGTTTTCGATGTGATTCAAGACCCCAATTTATGCGACATCCCAGTTTAAGTCATAGAATAGAAAATGTCATTAGTCGATTGTATCCCGGGTAATAATAATTACAGATAAATTCCCTATTACCGTTGACATTCTGACTTTCTCCCAGAAAAAAACTATTTTAACCTATGTTCAAATTTTTGAATAGAACCCAGCAAAGGTCGTGGTGGCAGTCGGAGAATGGGGCGGAGGATGTCTCGATACAAGTGGATCTGGAAGCGGAGTTTCATTTTACACATTTAATTATCACGTTCAAGACATTCCGACCTGCTGCCATGTTGATCGAGAGGTCGTTCGACGAAGGGAAATCGTGGATGGTACGAGGATGTGATCATAATCATTTCATGAATAATGAATAAAAGATTTATCAAATGTGTATTTTATCTGTTGGCTCATCATATTCCCCGTTTTATTAACTCCCATTCACAGGTCTACCGCTACTTTGCAGATAATTGCACTGACATGTTTCCGGATATTGATAAGGCACCTGCTATTAACCTAACCCATGTTGTCTGCGAAGAAAGATATTCCGGTGTGGCCCCATCAACCGAGGGTGAAGTAAGTTTCTGCCCATTGTCAGAATCGAAAACAATGAACTTTTATGCAAATGAGTTGAACTATTAACACCAAGTTGCAATTTGCAATGTGATTTCAACAGGTAATTTTCAGAGTTCTCCCAAAGAATGTGTTGATTACGGACCCATACGCTCAGGAAGTTCAAAACTTGTTGAAGGTGACGAACCTCCGAATCCATTTCAAGAAACTGCATACGCTTGGGGATGACTTGTTGGATAAGAGGGTGGACATCCAGGTATAATACAATCAAAACTCAATTTTAATTCGTTTCATGCTAATCATTATCCTGTAGTTAAACCTTTGTCTTTTAATTTAATGTTCATCACAACAGGAAAAGTACTATTACGCCATTTATGAGATGGTTGTGAGGGGTTCATGTTCCTGCTACGGACATGCTTCAAGATGCTTGCCAATGCCGGGGGTTGAAACCCGCCCTGATATGGTCCATGGTCGTTGTGAGTGTACCCATAACACGAAGGGCTTGAACTGTCATGAGTGTGAAGACTTCTACTGGGACTTGCCTTGGAAACCTGCCATTGGGAAACAAACCAATGCATGCAAAAGTATGGATTGTAGAACTATTAAATCCCCAAAATGAAATGTCATCAATATGGCATTCGATCTAATCTGACTTTCATTACATCATATCATTTCAGAATGCAATTGCCACAATCACGCATCAAGTTGTCACTTCGACAATGCTGTCTTTGTAGCCTCTGGAAATGTAAGCGGAGGGGTTTGCGACAACTGCTTGCACAATACAATGGGACATAAATGTGAAATGTGCAAACAGTTCTTCTATTTACGACCTGATAGGAGGATTGACGACATTGACGCTTGCCAACGTAATACTCCCTTTCACTTTTGCAATATTTTAAATAACTACTTAAGCTGACTATGAGCAAAACAATAGCTTTGTCTGATAAATCAAATTTTGGTTGTTGTTTGATTTTAGAATGTGACTGCGATCCCAGTGGCTCCCTGGATGACGGTATTTGCATCTCCAAGACGGACATTGACAATGGGTTGGAAGCAGGGAAATGTCACTGTAAGACGAATGTCCAAGGGAGACGTTGTGATCAGTGCAAGCATGGCTTTTGGGATTTAACAGAAGCTGATCCAGATGGATGCCAAGGTTGAAAACAGTTTTCAGAACAATATTTACAGAGAATTTTGCAAGGTTTTTCACACAACTGTACAAATAACTTTATGATTTTAGAATGTACGTGCAACTTGCTGGGAACGGTGGAGAATCAGGGATGCAACGTGTACACTGGCGAATGTACTTGCAAGCGATATGTGACTGGGAGGGACTGCAACCAGTGCCTTCCCGAATACTATGGCTTATCTGAAGAGAGGGATGGTTGCAAGCCTTGCGACTGTGATGTTGGAGGATCCTATGACAATGAATGTGATGTGATTACGGGACAGTGTCGGTAAGTTTATAAAATGCTTTTAACAAAAATTTTAATTTAGGTGTGTCGAGCGGGAATTGGATTAGGGAACTAATTTTGTTTATTTGTTGTAAAGTTGTCGGAATCATATCGCGGGGAGGAACTGTTCGACACCCGAGCAGGGATACTTTGCTGGTCTTCCTGATCATATCCTGTACGAGGCAGAGGTTGCAGAACGCTCACCGGTATGGGAAATGTTTAAGATGATTATGGTCTATATTGAAAGAAGGAACATTTAGAAGTGAAATTAATTTATTTTTTGATTTCAGAACACCCAAGTTAATATTCGCGAGCCTTATCGGGATGGACGGGAGTCGACCTGGACTGGGGTTGGATTTGTCCGCGTTTATGATGACTCGTTCCTGGAGTTTGACATTAATGATGTTATGAGAACAATGGAATATGACATGGTTGTGCGATACGAGCCACAAGTAAGTTTCAATGAACGACAACAATTTTCTTAAAAAAATGAACGAAAGTAATTCGACATCAATCTGTTTTTTTTAGCAACCAGGCTGGCAGCAAGCAAATATTTTGGTGATTCCGGATTCCCCTCCTGACCCAACTGGTCGTTGTGCTCAGAATCAATTCCAGACCGGTCCAACCACCCTGATCCTTCGATCGGGTAAGGAAAACTTATGAAGAATATGATAACGGTTGAAAATCATAGAAGTACTTACAAATATTTTTAACGTTTACTTTACGCTTAACTTTTACAGAGGCTAGGGAAGAAACATTATATCCTCCTCTGTGTCTGGAAGCTGGGAAAAATTATAAAGTTCGGATTAACTTTGTGCCAGGAGATAAACCACAGTCAACGATTCTCATAGACTCGGTAGGTGTTCTTTTAATGTACTTAAACGATTTAATCGTCTTAATAAATTATATAAAAATATGTAGTACATTTTGCTCTTCTTTTTTTATTAGATTGTCATCATCCCGAAAACCGAGTCACTGCCATTCTTCCACGGTTCGGAGCTGAATGAGTACCAGCGACAACTTTTCGAACGGTATCGGTGTAACACGGCGTTCGTTACCGCCAGTCGATACTCACTCCCTGAGGAGTGCAAGAAACTACTGGCTAGTGCTGGATACATGGTTTTTGACGGGGCGTTTGACTGTGGTTGCGACCTTCAAGGGTCCACCAGTGCCATGTGCGATCCATTAGGAGGTCAATGTAACTGTAAACCAAATGTGATGGGCAGAAGATGTGAAAGGTGTGCTCCGGGAACATTTGGATTCGAATCCGGTGGCTGCCGGCGTAAGTTTCCCCGCATCAATACTCATTCCATTTAAAAGTTTTTCAAACAAATCGGTTTAATGAATTTTATCCTTTCAATTTCTAGCTTGCGAATGTAACCCAATTGGTAGTTTGGACAATTTCTGTGATGCACAATCGGGCCAGTGCAGGTGTCGACCGAATACCTTTGGAATTCATTGTGACCAATGTCAACCAGGCTACTGGAATTTCCCCAACTGTCAACAATGTACTTGTAATGGTCACGCGGATGTGTGTGACTCCTTCACAGGCCATTGTACCGATTGCCGAGATAATACTACTGGAACAACATGCGACAGGTTTACAATCAACTAAATTGAAACATACTTGTACTTTATACAACTAATCATGGGGCATGGTGAGAATATGAGTTAATTTTATTACAAGATGTGTCGAGAGTTACTATGGTGATCCGAGACTGGGAGTGGATATTCCTTGTCGGCCATGTCCATGCCCTGGAACTATTGAGGGTGGTCACTCCTTCGCTACTCGTTGTGCCTTGGATAAGCAAACTAACGATGTCATTTGTGAATGCCAAGAGGGTTATGCAGGTATGGATGGAATTGATCAATTTACCACCTTAAATGTGTGTTCCAAATTTCCGGACTAAATCAACTTGAATTTACCTAGGACCTCGTTGTGACACTTGCGGGGATAACTACTTTGGGAACCCTGAAATACCCGGTGGTGAATGCAGGCCTTGTAGCTGTAACAATAATATTGACATTTCAAGACCAGGGAATTGTGACTTAAAAACCGGCGAATGTCTGCAGTGCTTATTTAGTACGGAAGGGTTTTTATGTGAACATTGCAAGGCAGGATTCTACGGCGATGCCCTGAACCAAATGTGCAGAAGTAAGTTTCATACATATTTTATCTTATGCATAGACGATCCTACTCCCATTATTAGATTGATCAATTGAATGGTAATTTCAATTTCTTATTTTCTTCCCAGCTTGTGTCTGCGACATCCTCGGTACAAATGCAACTGTAGGTCCTTGTGATCGGATAACCGGGCAGTGCCCATGCTTGCCCAATGTGATAGGCCAAACTTGCGATGAGTGCAGAGTGGACCATTGGAAAATAGCTAGTGGGGAAGGATGTGAGGCTTGTGACTGTGACCCGGTCGGTTCCCTCAGTACTCAATGCAATTCGGTAAGCCACATACTTGCCAAAAATACTCATTAAAATGTAGGGATATAATAATACTTACTAAATCACTTAATTATAATTACGTTTTTAGTATCATGGCCAATGTGAATGTAAACCTGGGTTTGGAGGAAGAAAATGTGACCAGTGTCAATCTGAGTACTGGGGAGATCCAAATGTTGAATGCTACCGTATGACCTTCTTTAATTAATTAATTAATTGTACTAAATTATACACCTATTAATTTTTTTGACTAATTACCTGCAACAAATTAATTGATGCAGCTTGCGAATGTAATTCATGGGGATCTCAGACATTACAATGCGACAGAGTCAACGGAAGTTGTGTTTGTATCACTGGAGTGGGAGGTCATAAATGTGACACTTGTGCCCGAGGTTTCATCGGTATCGCACCCCAGTGTCGCGAATGTGGAGAATGCTTCAACAATTGGGATCTTATTATTGGGGAACTCAAAGGTAATTTTGAAATTCAATCTGCATATTTTCCATACTGTCTAAAAATTTCCTGAAAATCTGAACTATCAATGAGCACACCCTTTGGTAAATATTCAACAGATAAAACATCCAAGGTGGTTGATGCGGCTTCTCAAGTCAAGCAACAAGGTGCGACGGGGGCTTACACGAGGGAATTTGACATTATGAAAAATCGAGTGGATGAAGTTAACCGTCTGTTGGAGAGCTCCAGTGTTAGTATCTCAGACTTGGACGACCTTAATAATATGGTTGATGAGAAAAAGTAAGATATATACACAGGTTTTTGATATTGGAAATAAATCGCAGCCTATTCTCAAAGCTCTCGTAAACAAATAATTTTTAAACTCATCCAAAACAATTACAGGAAAGGTTTTGACGAAACCTCATCGGAACTGGATAAGGCGAGTGATGAATTAACAAATATTTCGGAGCGCATTCTCCGAAGCAACAGCTCACTTGCCGGACTGGAAGTTAAAGTGGATGCACTGAAAGCATCCGCCGCCTCCCTTAAAGATAAGGCCATCAACTTGCAAGAAGCCAACGTGGAAGGTGCTCTGAACCTGACGAAGGAAGCGAAACGACGATCCGATGATTCCATTAGGCGAGCCGATGGTGTCCAAAAACTTCTGAGCGAGTCCGAACGACAGCGCAGGAGAATCGAGGCTCTTCTTCTCCAAATCAGTCCACAAATCAACAAGACAAAGGACGACGTTTCCGAGACCCTCAAAGGATTGGAAACGGATATTGACTCGATCAACACAATGTTCCCAAAGCTGAATGAACTGGTTTGTGACCGAGGAGGGGATCCTTGCGACTCCTTCTGTGGAGGGGCTGGATGTGGGAAATGTGGTGGGATTTCATGCGAGGGAGCGGTGACCAATGCGGATACTGCGTTGAAACTGGCGCAGGATGCTCATGACGCTTTGAAGAAGAAAGATGCGGATGCGGAGGATTTCCTTCGAGCTGTCACACAAACCAAGTCGGAGGTGGATGAAGCCAAGAATCTGGCGCTGATGGCGTATGATGAAACTCTAGCAGCAAAGAACACTTCGGAGGCAGCTAAAGCGGTGCTGGAACAACTAGAAGAGGAAATTAAAGAAATGTTGGTGGTTCAAGGGGTTTCCCCTGAAGAGATCCGGGAGGTGGCAGAGGATGTAAGTTTGACATATTTGAAAACTAAAAATTGAAGATTATTTGGGAGCTGTTTAGAATTCCTCGTATGGCTAATACCTGATCTCTGATTTGACTAATGCGATTATTTAGGTGATGAAGAAAAATATAACCCTTCGGCCGGAACAAATAGAAGAACTAGCGGAAGGGATTAGACGCAGTGCCTCCATGCTAACTGATATTGAACAGATCATTCACGAAACCCAAGGCGACCTGTCGATGGCCAAACAACTGAAAGACAGAGCTGACCATGCTGCGTAAGTCCTATTTTACAAGACAATTTTGTTATTTGCTGATAATTTCTACTAAGGCTAACGTAATCTTTATCATGCTATTTAGTACCGAGGCGGAAAATGTCCTCCAAGTTGCCGTCCAAGTCCGAGAGGAGCTGGATAAGACACTATCCGCTCAAAAGAATGCTGAGTCGGCTATTGAAAAGGCCAAGGAAGACATCCAGGCGGCGGACTTGGACCTGAAACAGGTAGCCATGAATGATGTAATTTCAAATTTTTATAAATGGATGTAATTTGTATCTTGCTAATTCTCTTTATTGTCATTGTCATCATCTCTTAATAGATTGGAAGTGAAACTGCCAACGCTGAGACAACTGCCAGCGGCTCCTTGATAGAAATCGAAGCTTTGAAACATCGCTTGGAAGAGCTCCAGAAGAACAACTTGCAAAATGAAAGACGAAGAGATCAAGCTAGGAATGAATCGGAATCCGCTTTGAGAAATGCTACTTCTATCCAAGAAAATACCTCCGGGTAAGTCAACGAAACATAATATGTGTACCTAATCTGTTCCGTCCAATTTGTTTTAGCAATATTGCAACTTTGTTGAGTTCTGTATTTATTTTCCATTCAGCCTAAAAAGTGAGTATGACAAAGTGTCCCGGGATTTGGAATCAAAACTCACCTTATTCAAAGGGGCCAAGAAAAGAGATGAACTGCAGAATCGGGCAAACACACTTGCCAATAGTATCAATGACAAGCGTAAAGAGCTACAAGGTATGGCATTGATTACGAATTCTTAAATTAATCTCACTAATGCAGCAGCTTACGCTTAGTCTCGATAAGCCATATTCAGTTTCATAATTTTTCTAATCGTCTGTCTTATTTATTTAGAAATGGAGAATGAGTACGGAGAGCATGAGCGTCGTGCCGATGCCATCACCGGCAACATCGACACCCTCACCGTAGTGATGGAGGAGCACCTCCGAGCCATTAGGAAAATAGAAGAGTATCATAGAACTTGCAATTCGTAGATTGTAGTTAGAGATATTAAGCCATAGATTTATTTTATAAAATTTCTCTATTTGTCAACAAAATAAAATAAATGGAAAAGTAACACTCATTCAGTGAAATTTTTTTATATGCAACCAAAGCCAATGTTTCTAGACTATAATGTTAAGTTGTATAAATCCATAAATAATGTAATGAGCTTAAACAAATTACCAGTTACAATTTTTAATTATTATATATAAACGTATTTTACAATAGTCTTTTAAGGATTCTTGCGTGTTCCTAATCACTGCCTTGATAATGTTCTCGTTATCACATCACAATATAGCATTTTGCTCATGGAAGAGATTTTTTTGTTTAGTTATTTGTTTGCAATGTCCTGAATTTTGCACATTAGTTAATTATTATAATAATTATATACCCAGACGAAGTGCCATAATATAACTTATTATACTTCTCCGGGTCTTTTCTACGAATGTCTTTCGAATAAGTGACAATCAACTATTCCTTAAGGGGGAGGTCTATTGCGGTAGTTTTTTGTTTATAAAAATTGTTGATCATGGGCCAATTGTCAACAATAAGTCATTATAGTTATATTGAAGAAAAAAAACTACTTTACTGAAAGGATTCCAGTTATTAGCCAGTTATATATAATTAATTTTTTAAGTTTTAATGTGAATGCTCTCTAAACTTAAATGATGATAATAATTAATAGTTATATAAATAGTGAAAGGGGTGAGTGCGCATATACGTACTTATATATGCAACTAACGCCATTCAACAAAAAGTATACAAATTAGGTATATAACATATTAAGCCCAATTACTTCATTTGATAGGTTAACACGATCGTAATTGCACAATCTTCATATAACTGCCAAAAGTTTTAGAATTATAAATTAGGCTACTTTATAATTATTAGATACATTTAATCAAGCCCTCGATTTGATATATGGGTATGTACTTACTTATGTCCTTCTCTCTGAACTTCTCTTTGCTTCTCTCTATTTTGGAAGTTACCTGATACAATATTTCACGTGTATATACATTATTATTAATTTGTAGTTGTTTAGTAACGTGTGCCATAGTTAAATTTTAACTTGATTTTGTAACTTATACTTAATATGTAATCAGTTCTTTTTATTTGTTAATCACATATTACGAATTTTATTATATAATTCTCAATCATTAGACATGTACTAGTAAATTATAGGGGCAATTGGATAGTTAAGCTGGAAAAAGATTAATGAATTGTAATTGATTTTTAACCACTTTCAGATTGGCTGTGGAATGTACACTGTATAAAAAAAGTGTTTCGGGGTGTTAAATATTTTGTAAGTTTGATGATGGATGATGAATGGAAGGAATAAATTGAGTGATCCGACAATTTAAAAAAAATACATATCTGAATAAGAATCAATATGGCTCTTTCATGACCACCGAAGAGGATAGCTCGCATAAAAAATTGGAGATTGGAATGGAGCATCCAGTGCAAATATTTGAGCACCCAAATCGAAATCAAAAGCAAACTATTTAATTTGCTGAACCCCAAGCCCAACCAACAGACGAAGTCAAAGTCCAACCACGGCCATATACGGATCCATCTTAGCGAAATGATGGGATTCTTCACAATGGAAAATTTTCCAGGTCTGTAGAAGTTATGCTGATTAGGTGAAGAACGGTTGTAAAATGAAGAAAAAAATAGAAGCAAGTAGATCACGACAGGCGTCAGGCATGTATGAAATATATTTAACGAATAAGCAATGAATTCAAAGTATATTCATGGCACACAAATGGCTACAGGCTGACTAAATGGATAATGTCAAAGTGTTTAATGTATAATTAGATTGCTGCACGAACTTCATATGACTTTGGCTTGACTTGAATTGATAGAAGCACATACAGTAGCATAATCCTTTAATTGCGGTCATTTCCCAATTTTAGAAAACATGAAAAAAATCAGGGCAATTAGAAAATAATGAGTACTCTCACTCTCACTCTCGTTCCCACTCTGACAAGATGTTTATGCAACAAAGATAAAATGCAATAAGAGTAATACTCTCGAATAATATAAGTACAACAAAAGTTGACAGTGACAGGCAACTTGAATATATTGTATGGAAAATCTGAATTTCTAGTGACATGGACCAAGTTAATCATTTTTGATGACGGTGAGGAGAGTCCGTCACTTGTAGAAAAATCAATATTTGAGTGATGAAAGGTGTGCCCCATTGAGCCAGTCGTTACCAGTTACCAGTACGCATGACATCGCTCAACATGATGAATTGATGAATGAGGTACTTTTAATAATCTTGCTAATCGTGAAAAATAAAATTGTCTTGGCAAATAGAAGAATAATGAGATGGTTGTGTTTATAGGCTTCCTTGACAATCGACAGTAAACTTTTTAAGTGGGCGATGAAATTGAAAGTTTGCTCTGATGATTGATAAGTAATATAATTTCATCGTCACCTTCAAATCAAGATTGGCACTTGGCAGTTACCTTTACCCTTTTACATATAAATGTTATAACTTGTTTCTTGCATGTGGACTTTGAATCCCATTCTCGAAAATATTCATCGCTTCTTAATTGAACCAATGTCTTATAATCACCTATCAAAGCTTTTACATTAGAATTAAACATGAAATTAGGCAGTTAAACGGTTTCGTCAAGCCAAGCAAACAAATGGGATGATCAAGTATGCAAATACTAAAATTTTCTTATTCCTTTGTAATTCAATCTATATTGCAATCAATCAGAGAGTGTCAATGACTATAGTGGCTTCATGTGCATGAACATTTAATTGGGAGATATTAGCAGATTCTTAATTTCTCATTAATGAATAAAAGCTGAAATAAATCATCGTCGGAAAAACGGAACTGAAGGCAATCTTGGATTTAGGAAGGTAAATATTTTCTCACAAAGTAATAAAAGACGTCAAAAATGTGCACAAAGTGATATATCCATTATCAATGATAGAAAATGCCACAATTTTATGTGTTCATTGGACATATAGATCTAATTTTAAATATTTGTCATCTCACGTCTTAAAAGTGTTCAGTCAAACGCATTACTCAAAAAAAAAAGAAACCAGAACACGAAATCAAACTAGGCACAAAAGCTTTCCTAGCGTTTGATTTGCATATATTTATGCTAACTGTTAATAATTGTACTCTATCAAATAAATACCCATTAAAACAACCATGATTTTTATACCTTAGAAGCAATTAAAAAAATTAAGTTAAGAAGCGCAGATGCAAGGTCTTAATAATCATAACCTGATTCATGGGCACTTCCTAATTTAAATAGAGGTAAAATCCAATTCCCAGTTTTTATTTCCGTTCTTCTATGTATGTAATTACTAATTAATTACCAATACTGGTAATCCGTAATCTCAGACGTAGCACATGGAAAACATTTTCAAAGTGTTTTACGTATGCAAATGTTCAGTAAAACTTAACGAACAAACCTAAATACCAACTTATACTATAGCAACATCATGTAGGAATTATGCATGTGATTTAATTGAGTAGTCTTGTGACTTGTGACTCTTTACAACTAATATAATGGACATTCCATGTACAGCTAAAAATCAACAAGTCAATTACATGCAACACAGGATACACGATATTTGATAAAGCCGAATTGGAGAGAGTGAAAATGATATGATAAATGATAACTAGGGATCCCACATAATCGAGAGATTTGAGGAACAATGACATTCGTTGTATGGCTCACCCTGTGTTTGCTTTAAAATAAAATGGATCAATGAATCCCAAGAAGAGTAAATTATATATCACATCATATCAAGGAATGGCTACATACTATAAAATGCCATGCCATAATTATGCAAATAATATACCATGGATGTGCAAGGATTTAATTTTCCACCATGTAGATAATTGTGCAACTCCTTTACTCTCTTACCTGGGTCACCCCTGCCGGTTATATCTGGTTATATTTGTTTTTATTACCCAGAGATAGGAGAGGAGACCAGGTAGATTGTAGATTGTAGAATTTGTTTGCTTCTCGTTCATTTACATCTATCTCCTTCAGTTTTCATTCATACCATATCATAAAATACTTTTATTTCTAAATTCAACGTAGACATTAAACAGCTTCCCCTTTCATGTTCAACGAAAAGGATTCATACAAGTTAAGTACATAAATGGGCATATATTGACTAAAATGCATTACTACCATTTATGACGATTAGTTTCCCCATAGTAAAGTTTCCCTTTACTCTATATATTATTTTAACCTGTGGAATCAGAGCAGCTTTTATATTTGACTCAATCAATCTGTCGAAGTCGAAGGGATATCGTCCCCATCACATCAATAATTACGGTGAACAGGTGCAGCAGGACAGAGGGAAGGATACTGATGATAATGATGATGATAATATGCTCAATTCAATTCAATGTAAAAATCAGAGATTCAGAACCCCCAATGCCGTCTCACATCAGACATCGACATCACTCACCAATAATTTTTCATCATCCCACATTCTGAAGTATGCTACTCGCTAATGACTATGGAAAACTGAAGGAAAAGTAAAATCACGAAACTCATTATTTCCCTCCTGCCTTCATTTAGTTTAGTCAACCTTTACATTTCAGAGTGACTAGACCTCATCAACTCAAGTTATATTTGTTTGTCCACAGAAAAATCATAAAGCCCAAGTTAAGTAGTCAATGAAGTACCGCTTCTAAGTTCCAGTGAGCAAACCCAAACTCATCAGAGTCACGCTGGAAAAGACGTAAGTTACATAATGATAACAAAATAAATTAGTTTGGAAAAACATTTTTAGCAACACCGAAAAAAAAAATTTCCATATCACATCATAAATATTTTATTTACGGACAAAATAAAAACTTATTCAAGAGGAAGGATCTAGGTCATTAATTATACATTTTTTTCATGTGCTAGTAGGCTGATCAAGTGATCTTGCATGATAAAATTGGAATGGTATCAGTGATGATTTTTTTTATCTCTCCATTCTAGAGATAAGTCAAGCCACTTACTAGATTCACCCATTCAACCTTTTGTTTAAATGCCGCAATTTGGATGGGGTTATATCTGTCATAAATTACATCATATCATTAACTCGATATCATTAATATATTTATGATGTGCGAGTAATTCGCTCGCCTGACTGAAACATAAATAGTTTATAACTTATTATCTTACGATTAGACATCAAAATTAAAATTGCATCAAAGCTGCCCTGATCATGATAAAAACTGTTTGTGAAATGCGCAAAGTCCGAGTTTTAAAAAACTGGACATATGTCTGTATATAAATATCGTCAGCTTTCCACTGGGACAACTGACGCAGAGCCCGATTTACTATCGGACATTTTCCAGAAGTGTTGTAGTAGTCGAAGTCGAGTGATTTACTCTCCTCGTGAGTCTGAATAAAAGTCCAATGATAATTGGCTGGAGCTCTTCAGTTCGTGAGATCTCCCACTTGATAAAGTTTTGCTATTGCTAGCAGCTCGTCTGTTTTTCAAACTTTAATTTGTATGAAGGACATTCAAGGTAAGTTCATAATAGAAACTTCTTGGAAATTGGAAAGACATAAATAATTTGACATCTCATTACTATTCCGTATCATGATGGTTTAGTGAAGTCAGGAAAGTTACCTAGTTAACTGTTAGATTAGAAAGTTATTTCTAATATTAAATCCTGCATGTTTAAAGTTCTTAAATTGGGGCACCGTGAGAATAGAGTTCGCTAGTAATTCTAGGTAATAATTATATATTCATGCAATTGAATTTGCTGGGGAATTGCTTGTGTCATAGCTCTTCCAATAAATTCATGAACATGTCAGAATCTCTGGAAGCGGAAAGTTAATTTTTTCCTGAACACATCCGATCCATTCAAGAGTCTGGAAGCGCAAAGTTACTACAATGTCAAAATATTCTTGCATGTTATGAATTGCAATATTGGAAACAGTCAGCAGCAAAACCAACCAAGCAAACATTTACAATGCTCTAACAAGTATTTAAATGAATATGCTATACATACATAACTACGTATATGATTTCTCTGCAGACCGTATAATCATTTAGGATTAGAATATGATGAATATAGCCCGATAATTTCAAGTTTGATCTAATTCCAAACCAAAGTTAGATAAACACTTATAAAAGTTGAGTTGGTTGAATGAATCTATGAATGTGTAAGTAGATTCTGCTTACGTAATGTCCTTGTCGAATATATCAGTTTACATATACGCTGTTTCATTTCAATCAGTGAAAAAAGAAATAAAGCAAGTTTGGTTGCCACAAGCTAAGGAAAAGTCTATATATATTTTGCGGTATTTCCAGATACTTCGGGCAATTCTCGTTTAGGCTGTCAGAGTGGCGAGTGGCTATATCAATTAGATTTTTTATCGTCTTTTCTTTGCTTAAATTGCACAGAATATTCGTTTTTCGTTTCACTTTGCACATTTAAATTTTATTTTGCAAATATCTTAATTTTTTAATTTGATTTGGTTCAACAGACGATAGTAAAAATGCCGTGCCCTTTTCTGACCCGCTTACCTACGACCTTCGTCCGTAACTATGGGGCCAACTTGGTGAAGAAGTATGGCGAGCAATGTCCCGTCATCACGAGAATGTTGTCTACGGTTTCTTCTCCGGCTACGTCAAGTAAGATATTTTGCAGCAAGAATTTTGTATTTACTAACATGACCTAGTATTTCATTTCAATATTATGTTTATACTTGCGTTTACAGGCTCTGAAAATGGGAACGCTGGCATGTGTCCGTTTGAGGACTCCGTGTTTCCTCCGTCCGCCGTGAAGCAGGCGAAGCAAGCCATGTTTGAGGATGTGAATCCCACATCCGTGAACAAGGAGCTTCCTACGCCAAGTTTCCCCTACGAGGATTTCTTTCATGAGCAGATCATGAAGAAGAAGAATGATCATTCTTACCGGATTTTCAAGAAGGTGAATCGGTTGGCAACCAACTTCCCAAGTGCTAAGGAGTATAGCTGGGGGGAGAGGCCTATTACGGTTTGGTGCTCTAATGACTACCTCGGCATGTCCTGTCATCCTGAGGTGAAGCGGGCTGTGAGGTGAGTTTGGAACAAATTGAAACATTTGTTCTGGGCAAGATTTCCATCCGTAATTTTATGCGAAAATCTATTTTCAATATCACATAATGATTGATGGTGTTTGCTCATAGCGAGGCCCTGGAGAAATGCGGTGCAGGGGCTGGTGGCACTCGGAACATTTCCGGGAATACCCCCTATCATGAAACACTGGAAAGTGAGTTGGCTTCCCTTCATCAGAAACCGTCCGCTCTCCTCTTCACTTCTTGCTATGTGGCCAACGACTCAACTCTGTTTACTCTGGCTCGTTCCCTCCCAGGTAGAAAATATGACGATTCTCAGCTTTTGAAAGTTGTCGGTGTTCCAAAATGTCCATCATTATGCTAATGCCATATCTATTTATGTTTCCATTAGGGTGCCACATATTTTCTGATGCTGGCAACCATGCTTCCATGATCCAAGGGATTAGGAACAGTGGCGTTCCAAAACACGTCTTCCGTCATAATGACCCGGCCCACTTGGAGACCCTCTTGAGAAAGGTGGATCCAAAGACCCCGAAAATTGTTGCTTTTGAAACTGTGCACTCCATGACCGGAGCCGTTTGTCCTCTGGAGGAGCTCTGCAGCGTGGCTCACAAGTATGGGGCAATCACGTACATTGATGAGGTCCATGCCGTGGGCTTATACGGACATGATGGAGCAGGGATTGGGGATCGGGAAGGTCTTATGGATCAAATGGATGTAATCTCAGGAACTTTGGGTGTGTAAATTTAGATGGGATCATTCCAATATATATCCTTGTCCATTTCCAAATTATTCAACTTGACAATTTTATAATAATATTTTATTTTTATTTTTTTTGCAAATACCTAGGAAAAGCATATGGAAACATCGGTGGATACATCGCTGGTAGTAAGAATCTGGTAGATATGGTGCGCAGTTATGCAGCAGGCTTTATTTTTACCACGTCATTGCCCCCAACCGTTCTCGCAGGAGCATTAACTGCGGTCCGGATCCTCAGATCGGATGAAGGTCGGCAACTTCGTGCTCGTCATCAGGCAAATGTTCGCTATCTGAGGGAGCGGTTGATGAATGCAGGAATCTCGGTGGAGCACACCCCATCCCATATTATTCCCGTCTTTGTAAGTTTCCTGGCCAATCCCATGAATACTTGATTCCATTCCAACTAATCGTAAATATTTCATGGCAAACCACCGCATTTGCACATGGGCTGCGGTTAATAATTTAACATTGTTCATGTGGTCATAATATTTAATATGGCTTGATTATAGATTGGCGACCCATCCTTGAGCAGTGAACTGTCCGATGTATTGCTGAGGGAGAAGGGACACTACGTTCAGGCAATTAACTACCCAACGGTTCCTCGAGGTGAGGAGAAGTTGCGCATTGCGGTGACTCCCCATCACACCATTGAAATGATGGACCAATTTGTATCTGATTTGGTGGAAGTGTGGAAGGACATGGACATTCCCTTGGCAAAGTTTTGCTCACAGGTAAAATAATTGATAATTGCTAAAGAACACACTAAATATATAATTGTATACTTAAATGTTTGCTAATGTCCATGCACCTATTAAACCACTCTCTCTCTCTCTCTCTCTGTTCTGTTACGTAATTAGGAATGCACCTACTGCAGGAAACCGGTTTTGTTCAACCAACTTGAGGCAAGAACTCCATGGACCAATTCCTTCGATATGAGTGCCCTCCCCGATATCTGTAAAATCCCCAATTGTCCACAAGTGGCTGTTTGCATGTGAAGGGGGAAATCAGCCACATGATTTTAAAATCTTAAAAGAAAAAGTTAAATTCTAAATTCAACAATGGAATATTTGGCTCTTTTAAAGAAATCACACATATTATAAAAGTGTTGATACATGGTTTTAAACTTTGTTTGCTCAGACTTTTAACAAATTCTATTCTACATGTACCTATCCATTCGAAATAAATTGTCCTCAATTCTGCATCTCTGAACACGAAATAAAAGGATGAATTTAAATATTATAAAAACATAACTTGAATGTCTCTTCGTTTTTTTTGTTTCCAAACAAGCAAATTGGCAAAATGAGTTTATAAATACTTGAAAACCTTAACAACGAGATACAATATCACTTTACTTTACATAGTTAAAAGTACATAAAATGTGTTCACTGGACACAGATCCAGAAAATGTGTCTAACAGCTCGTGTAAGTCAGCCTCCGCCTCCATTCTTGAACGATAGTTAGGAATCGCTTAAAATGTTTGCAAAGGAATCTCCTAAATAATTACATAACAATAATAGTAACAACATAAAAACATACATCCTGTCTGTCTCTTCTGGAGGAAATTAAGAACTACCAAATAAATAGCTAAAAAATAGGCAAGTAAAGTGTGCACGCAATACAAGAACATATAATATAGATTATATACTGATCAATGATCATCATTTAGGAAGGCATTCGACAATTGTACGAAACAACAAACATAACAACATGATCATTTTTTTTGTCTCCAAGAACACGCGCATAAAATTCAATACAATTTTTTATCACTGCAATACACCCCCGCCCTTCCCCACCCCGTCGTCATTTTAATTTCCTAGAGCATACATCTTGGTCCACTCCCTTGCATTTCGAATAGCTTCCTGCTCATTCATTTTCCACAGTTCGGCTACATCATTGGCTAAGGGGTCATCGGGATTGGGAGCACTCAATAAAGCTTGAATAGATAATAAGACAGTCCTAATTTGAAGTGCTGGGCTCCATTTGTCTAAAGGAGAAACAAACATGTAAAATTAATTAAAACATTTAATCGAAATCAATAGCAGATTTAATCTGATGAAAAACTGATGAGTTTAATTAAATATGAATTTTAGAAATATATTAAATTAATACCTTTTAATATGTCCAGACATATTCGGCCCAGCTTATCTATGTTTGGGTGGTAGATCTTTGTGATAAATCGAACTTTTGGAGCTGACATGGGATAGTCTTCTGGGAGGAATAGTTCCAATTTAAAAACACCACCCTCGAATGGAGACCCTTCTGGTCCTGGAATGGAACATGGCAATATTCATATTTTAGAGTCGTCGTCTTCACAAAAAAACCGGCACATTTAATAGACTCATCGTCAGTCAGTAATTAACTTCAGTCAGTATGCTTACCGGCAACGACAACATGAAAGTAACGGGCATTGTTATCGTCTGGGATTGCACTGATGCCAGGGACCGGCTCTTGCATCAAACGCTGAGTTTCCTTCAAATTCAAATAAATTCAATTAAATTAGCATAAAATCCAATTATTTTGAAATCACGAATATTCTCCCTACTAGATATTGGAATATGCATTATTTATCATTTCCATCCACACATTTTGAATCTTCGAAGAAAAAAACTCAATTTTATAGCAGAATACATTTTATTCAAATTGCTTGTCAACCTAGTGATTATTCTCTGACATGGAATGAATGAAGTTATTGAAAGACTGACAGCACCGAATTTGCAAAAAATGTATCGGTGTCGGACAGAGATTTTTTCTTGACTTTATTCAAATCCAAATTTGATATACATTTTTTAATTCACTCCTTTGATTACATTCCAAAGATAAAACTATTTGGATTTGGTAAGTAAGCAATCTTACCAAAATGTTTCTGTGAATTCTGTCAAAGATTAAAAGGCTATTTAGGCTACGTCTGGGGGCAAATCAGTCTTCTGTAAACAGAAAGTTAATTTGTCTAGTCATAATCGAATAGTCGCAGTTCACTTCTACCTTAAGGCAATTCTGAAATTTGTTCTGGGAGCTTTGCTGTTTGTGTTGAATAACAATAATGTTTTTTTTATTGTAAATTGTTTTTTTTTTGCTTTGCTTTTTATTATTACCTTTATGATTCTCCTGGGCAGTCCAGCCATTATGAGCAATTTGTTTAGTTGACTTCTTAATTATCTACAAACAGCCAATAAAAATATAACTCAAATTCTTGTATGGCCATGGCCATAGTTATTAATCGCATGTATAAATGGAATACAATACAAATACAATAATCGGCCCATAAACTTTTGTCTCTTTTTCCTCAATAATTGTAAATACTTATATTATAATAACTAGCAAAACATATTTCACATTCCCAATTTTCCTTTTGCACATTTATCAATCAATCAAACCAAACCCTCATCTAAAACATAAACATTGATATTGACAACTCTGACCATTTAATTACTTTAGGGAACAATTAGCACTCCAATCTATTTAAAACCGCGCAGCATTCAAAAACAATGGCAGTAAACCGCAAATCATCATATTTCATTTTTATTAAAAACTAACTACAAAATCATAACAAAAACAAACAAATTCCCCTCCCCGGCCTTTTCACCCATTAAAGTTGATAAGAGCCAATAAAAAAGTCTGCTTGTCTCCCAATTAGTAACATGATTTATGTTCCGTCTAGACAATACAATTTCTCCATCTTTTGATATGGAACAAAAACAATCGGGAAAATCTTGACAATCTTAATAGAAAAATAAAAAGTCAAGTCTGGTCATTACTTCATTTAATTACTTTTTTTCTTCACCTGCCTTCCACCTTTTTCTTTAGAGTCCAAGGACACTACTCCGCGTGTAATTCAATTCCAACCCAAATTACTTAACAGCCAACCCTCTCCGGTAACTTTTTTTTGTCTTTGCCAATCCCTCTTGTTTTATTCAGCAGTGAACTCTTGTACTTAATCAGGTTCCTCCGTTCCAGGTGAATAAAATAAGTCAATTCAAATTCACCCAAAAATCCCATCTACACCTCAGTCCACTCCACACACTCCTCCAAATATCCTCCTTCTCCAGCAAATCTCTATTTAGCAAATTGTACAATATAGCAAAAAAAAGTCAAATACATATAGGCAGATATGCTCAGAGAATAGCCAAGTCAAGTCAGTCAGAATTTGAGAATGAAAGCAGAAAAAAAGCATTGCATTTGGCATTAGGCAGTGTACACGCTCCGGCAGTAGGAAAAGTAGTAATATAGTAATAGTGGATTGGATGGATATGTGCCTGAATCATATTAAGCATTACAACAGAGAACCAACAGCATAGACACATTGGTTATATTATTATTGTTACGCAATCTTTTCCCCTATTTCTTCGGCAAAACAAGATCTTTTACACTTTCTACTTCTTGAATCCCTGGTTGGATCTGGATCCAAAGTTGCGCCGCGCCAGAGAGTTAGAATTATTGACTCTGGCACATTGGGCAGTTTGTCGGATAGGTGCCGCACCGGAGGAACTTGTTCCTCCTCGTCAATGTCAAATTGGGTCGGAAAATTGGAATGATTGCGATCTTGAATCTCTTGAACATCATCATGATAGCATCGCAAATTCGCACCTTAACAAATTGCCTCGTCCAGTCGAGCAACCTGTTCCTATTTCATACCAAAATCACATCTCAAAATATAATTTGATTTCAACATTTATGTTTAGGTAACTATATTACGTATAAACATGCAGTCGATAATAGAATGATGCATGCAAAGATTATCTCAGATCGTCAGACATAACAACAGATAAAATTTACAATTACGAATATACAATGCACTATGGAAAATAGTTAGACAGACAACTGCCAAAACCTAAAAGTAAGAAATAGCTTCTAATGCATAATAATACTTACTATTACCAATAATATGCAAAATTATGTTTAATGTTTAGTGTTTATAGTTATGTTTTTGTTAGTGAGGAGGATTCCTCTCCTCACCAAATACATCTACATAACTAGTTTGGCTCTCTCGTCATCCTCATACCATACCCTTATGAATTCATTTGATCCGATCTAACCTATGAAAATCTTAATTGGGGAAGTGAGAGGTGAGGAAGGAAAATGCATAGCGCACATTTTTCGCATATGGCCTGAAATTGCGAATATGGAGTTGATAGATATATACATAGAAGAAGATAATGATATAGGTATTTATATCCATATCTATCTCTATTTACTAGAATAATATGCAGATTGCGAATTGCGATTGCAGATAGATATATAGATAGCTGTACATAGTTACATAACTACATTTACTCAAGATAAAGATAGTTAGCTTACTTGATATTATTGATATGAGGGGAAACGTAGTAAATATGCATATCAACCACGTAGTTATTTTTTTATGTTTAGTTACTTACTTACTTTAGCCAATATCAAAATCAAATCAACTTTATGTCATCTCATCCTCATCGTATGTTTTTTTCCTTCCCCTCCGTCCTGTTACTTTGCAACATTTTTTTTATATAGGTATGAATTTCCCTTGTAAGAACATATTAATTTTGGTGCAGCAGTTTGGTTTCTTTATGGGCAGAAGGCAAGGATGAAGTTTTGGTGGATGAGATTGGACGAAGTGGTGGACTTTAGAATACGAAGTATGAACTATTATAAAGCTGTGGGTATATTTTGCATTCTACTTCCATTTCATTTGGGACTGTGCGATATGGGCTATATTATACAGTACAATAATACGGGGACTGATGATAGGAGAATGAAATGCGGCAGGGTTTTTTCCTAGCTGGAGATATAGCCATAGCTATGCAACAAAGTGACCAAAATTCCAGGCGCAAACAAAACAACATCAACTCTCTCTCTCTATCCATTTCCAACTCCAGCAACTCTCCCAAAAGCAACTCCAAAACTGGAAGAACGTCTTCTGGAGAGATATATTGTCATCGTCATCATCATCATCAACATCAACATCCTTCATTTCATCATAATATGCCTATATCTCAACGCATTGCATTGCATGGGTATCATATTATATCATATTAGTTGGTGGAGAAATGAACGGGAAAAAAGGAAAGCCGAGGAAGGCCCCTAAACTAAAATGCATATGAATTGGGGATTATTTTGTGGGGGTATGGATATGTCTTCCCTCTTACGTCTCTCTTGCTATTTTTTTTCACAGGGAGCTATTAGGTGCGTTATGATATGAATTGAATTGAATTTGGTTAGCTTTGGCCCAGCCTGGGCTAGGCCTTCTCTAAATACTAAATTTTCCCATCTCATCTCATATCTCCTTTTGGGTTTGAGGATATATTCTCATTCTCATGTTATATTCCCTATCTTTCCTCTCTCCTTATGGAAAATGCATGATGGATTTTGATATAACGTGATCCAACATAAGTTAGGTTACATTCTTTGCTCTTCCTTCCCTATATTTATATGGAGATAAGTAATAGTTATATAAATATGTATGTATGGAGGGAGAGGGAGCACTACCTATGAAATGAATTTTGCCTAAAAATTTCTATATAAGCATATATGGGTCTCCTCAGACCAACTGAACTGACTACCTATGAATTTGACTACCTATGACTTGACTTGGCTAATAGATTTCATTTCATTTCGTGGCTACAAAAAAAAACAGAAGGAAAGACGACGAGGAGAAGAGAAGGAAGAGACGAGAGTAAAATAAAATAATGTAATTTAATACATGTTGGCCAGCTTTTTGGAGTAGTTCCCTCTCTCTCTTTGGAGTTTTGGAGTTAGTTGGATTTGGATTTGGATTGGATTGGAGTGATAATAATAATAATATAATTGTATGTATATGCTAAAAAGTGTGTTTGCTACTCCGTGTAAAGTAAACTGCTCGATATGGTCAGGGAGCAGTGGGTCGGTCTCGTCTCTCAAGCATAAACTAAATTGTACAAGTTTTTTTTCTCTCCCCAACATTTATTTTAGCATAATATAACTAACTAACATATAGCCCAATCCAAAGTAAGGATGTAAGTTGTTAAGGTGGAATCTATTAGGGAGACATCAGTATCCCCATCAACGAAAACTGAAGAGAGAAGTTTAATGTTCATCCCCAGAACTTGGCTTTTGTGGAGAGATAGAGAGAGATATTGGATTGGACTGGGAGAGTAAGGAAGGAAGAAGGAGATTTTTTTTACTTGGGTTTAACTTTTTTTAGTCTGGGGGCAGAGAGGAGAGTGGATGAAGCATCTTTTGATAAGCTAAAGGTTAAGCTAGGGGTTCAGAGATATAGATAGAGAGAGTGAGCGAGATTGGAGATATTCCATGATTTTTTCCCCACAAGTGTGATAAGATATAATTTGAGCCGACATTATAAAAAGATAATTTTTGCACTTTTCTGGATGAAGTAAGTTTTACACAGATAGTTTGTAATTAGAGTAGGAAGGGCTGTCTCACTCGACTGTGATTTTAGAGTTGAATTGAATGCTGTGAAGCTTGACTAGTCTGGTGAAAGTTTTTAAAGAACAATTTCTTCCACTTTCGTTCGCTGTGCTAATCAGCGTCGCGGGGGCCTAAATGATGCCACTATTCGGGAAGAAGGTGAAGAAGGATGAGAAGGAGAAGCCACCCCAGCTTGAGGACAAATATTTTGTAAAGGACGTGTTGGGCACGGGGGCCTTCTCCCAAGTGCGACTTGCCCAGAGTAAGGAGGACCCCAATGTCATGTATGCCATCAAGATCATAGACAAGAAGGCCCTTAAGGGGAAGGAGGATTCGCTGGAGAATGAGATCAAGGTGCTGAGAAGGCTCCAGCATCCCAACATAGTTCAGCTTGTGGAAGTATATGAAGACAAGACTAGAGTGTACCTTGTGATGGAGCTGGTCACCGGGGGGGAGCTCTTTGACCGGATTGTGGAGAAGGGGTCGTATACTGAGAAGGATGCGGCGGACCTGATGCGCCAGGTGCTGGAGGCAGTGGACTACATGCACGAGCAGGGGGTTGTTCACCGAGATCTAAAGCCTGAAAATCTCCTCTACTACTGTGCGGATGAGGATAGCAAAATCATGATAAGCGATTTTGGTCTTTCAAAGATGGAAGATGGAGGGATCATGGCGACGGCCTGTGGGACCCCGGGCTATGTTGCCCCGGAAGTCCTCGCCCAAAAGCCGTACGGGAAGGCGGTGGACGTGTGGAGCATAGGCGTGATCTCCTACATCCTCCTCTGTGGCTATCCCCCCTTTTACGATGAGAATGATGCAAATCTCTTTGCTCAGATCCTGAAAGGTGAATTCGAGTTTGACTCCCCCTACTGGGATGATATTAGCGACTCCGCAAAAGACTTTATTCGACAGCTAATGTGCGTGAATGTGGAGAAGAGGTATACCTGCAAGCAGGCCCTCCAGCATCCCTGGGTGGCTGGGAATGCGGCGAGCGATAAGAACATCCATGGAACTGTTTCGGAGCAGCTGAAGAAGAACTTTGCGAAATCACGATGGAGGGTAAATTGATATAATCATGACATGAATTATTTTCCTTGTATCATTTATGAAAAAGTACATCCTTTTAGTTTTCATACAAAAACAAAACCTATCGTCGTATAGAAATTCGTGTGAAAAATCCAACGCAATCCTAATTTATTTCAAGTACAGTGTTAGAGTGTTAAAGACAAAGAGGATTGATTGCCCCAGTGGCTATTTATCTCATGAAGAAATCATACACGCAATCGCGAGGTTATAATTGAGATTTATATATTCCATCCCACTACGTAAAATCAAATTAGAGTAGAATGTAGCTACATATTATTTAAATGTTCCTGGAGGGAATAAAACTCTTAAAATAAAAAGTAATTGACAGAATTCAGGATATCCAGTGATACTTTTAGCATAATGGAATACTAGTAACTATTTTAGTAATGTTTTTGAAGATATTTATTTTTTAATATCTTTCCTTATTAGTGGAAAACGCATGAAATCATGTGAGTCAATTAGTTGATTACTATCACGCCTTCCTTCCATGGAACAAACATACATGGAGATAGAATGGAGTGTCAGTGTCTGAGATTCTGAAGGCTCTGCCTAAATTTTTATACAGGCAATTTCTTTGTCAGTACTTATTCACCTATTTGCATTTCATTTTTCCGTTATGTCTGCTAAGGTATTAATATGTCTCTTGTTATTCCAAATTGGATACATTTTGCAGAGAAGAAAAAACTTGTTTGGAATGAAACGTTCATAAGTCTTCAGACTCAGACCTCTTGCCAAGATTAGGGACAGGGGCATACATAGGTATTATCTACATGCACCATGCATCGTGATTTACTGATCAAAATATTTCCAACCTGCAGTTGTTGCAAATGACAGGGTCTTCTCTCATAGTCAGTAATGAGACCATCAAACATTTACCAAGTCAGACTCATAATCCAACTCCCAGACAGTATTTGTGGGATTTTAACAAGATAGTAATAATATCTTTTTATTTTACTGTCATAAAATATGTTTAGTGCAAAGTGCAAAGTAAAGTAGCAAAATAAATGATGATGATGAGAAGTAGCATAAGTCCATCATCATTTTATGATCCTCTTCGTAACGATGATATGCATCGACTTGACGAATTAGTTGCTATAAACTGAATAGGTATACCCATGCCATAAAATGGATAGTGATAAAAATGAAATGTGGCCAATTATTTACTTAACTTATTGGATTTGCAAGTTAGGGCTATGGCTTGGTACTAAAATGTTTCAAGTGAAATTAAAATATGGACGTGTGGATTTTCGCAGAGATGAATATTAGGAAGATGGCAAGAGAGAGAGAGAGAAATGAAATATGATATGGGATGATTATGATTATGAATATGACTAATCGAAATTATTTTTTTCTTTGTGTCAATTTCAGCAACTGATGCACGCGATTGCGATGGTGCACAAAATGCAAAGATTAGCCCTTAGTAGCTCAAACAGCATGGACATCGACGAGAAGAAATGTGGGACTATCGAGGATGCGGAGGAGGTGGCGGTGGTGGATGAAGGGTCGCAGCAGCTTAGTATTGTTTAAAAACTTTTTAGCTTTTACAAAAATCAAAAATTGAATTTTTGGAGCCTTCCTTCTAGAATTGCGTTCTTAGAAAAAAAACTACATTTTAACTAGATCGATGGAGACATTCAAAAATTATATATTCTATTAAAACAGCAGATCTATTATAATTATATTAAATAACTATATATTTCTCTGGACCTAAGAAAGTGCTTCTGAAGGGGTTGTAAATTTTAAACCGAGGAATGAAGCAAGTCGGTGTTTTATGATATTCATGTTGATGATCAAATTGATATTAAATGATACTATGATACTATTCTTAAGTCTTAACGAATCTCTTCGAACAAACCAAAAAAAATCTACCTACCTATATATAAGAAACAGCAGCAACGTCAAAAGCCATTCCAAACTGTACGACGAATGTGTTTCATCTTATGATTACAATTACCTTTTGATTTTTTGTAAATGTAAAATTAAGTTCATTAATTTTTAAACTGGAAACAAAAAATAATATTTTTTATTCTATCACTTATATTTCTATCTATGTATATCTCTTCCTCGTGCAATATGAATGCAACCAGGTAAATAGGATGTGAGGATGTCCGCAAAATTTTTACTCGAGATCAGAGAAACTAGTGTGGTTTTAATTAACTTATTAATATACTTATACTTAAAATGTATATTATTGTGTAAAATATTTAAGGCTGTACATTACAGGTACGCATTTTTACCGTGCCTCTCTGATGATTTGGTGCACGGAAACAGAAGAAACAATATTTACAATATTTTACAAGAGAAAACAAGTCGAAACAAACAAAAAATTATATATTGCCATGTATTATATTATGATTCGCAAAAACAAAACTACATTGTACATTTTAACTAATCAGTTAGATTTATATACGCAATTATGTCTTATCTTATGTATACTTCTGTATCTTACAATCAATCAATATACCTAATTATTTAAACTCGAAAGATGAAATACAAAAAAAAGAGGCAAATTTTTTGGACTGGGAAATATATTATGGGAGAAAAATAATGTTGATATTTTGTAGGGAGTTAGGAAAAAAAACTGAAACAAAACGCGTCTCTCTCTCTAATTTACCAGAAGTGACCCGCTATTACACTCCATTTACAAAGAATTACCTAAATACTAATCCTAATATATATAATTATAATTAATTAATTAATGTCGTTCTCGTTGTCGTTCGCAAAGTCTCTCTATATTTCTTTGTCTCTCTGTCGCGTTCTCTCTAAACTATCTAGATGTGCCATATTATATTATATAAATATATTATAGCATTTTTATTCAAAGATCTTGGGGCTTTAAATGAAGACGAATGATCTCAAAGTTTTATTCTCTCGCTCTCTTTGTCTCTTGACTGTAATTACTAGATATTTTTAGCTGAGTAAGGATTAATTGAGAAGGAGTCGTGTGGTTGGTTTGGTATGGGCAGAGTGTAATCGAAAACAAAATGTTTTATGATAATCAAAAGTGTTGATAAAGTTGATATTAAATTTACCTTTTACTATTAAGTCTCAACGAATCTCTAATTTAGGGGAAGGTCAGAAAAAAATGCGTAATCATTCCGATTCAGAGTCGTAAATAAATGCGCGTATTAAACTAGCTATGTTTGTTTGTCTTTCTTTTCCTTTCTCTTACTTCCCTTCTACTCTTAGAGTAATCCTGCAGCAGTCATTTATATACTTTAATTAAGAAATCAAGGAAATTATTAAATTGAACCAGTGTGAAAAAAATACTATCATTCCGTGTAGTGTTAGAGAGGGTAGAGTAATTAAAGTGTGCTATGTATGGTTTTAAAAAGTTAAGGGAGCTACCTATTAATACAAAGATGAAAACTATTATTATTATAAAAAAGATAATCGATGCAATTATTTGATGAGGGAAGATGCGGCCGGCCTGTGACCTGCTAGGAAGGCACATATAATAAACATGTAATTCAACTAATTTAAAAAAAAGAAATTTTAATGCGTTCGTTCAATTTTTTTCTCTTTGTGCATTTACCAATATTCATTCGTCAAGGAACTCATAAGATGGGCATAAGAGATGCATGCATTTGCAATTATTGATCAAACTGATCGTGAGCATCAACATTAAACAATGTAGCACAACATGGCATGAACTCTTTGGCCCCGCAACATCATTCCAGTCCAGTTCTAGTTCAGACTGGAAAATAAAGTAGGTTGAACCTGAAACCGTTGACTTGCAAAATTAGATAATAGTTAAAAATAAATTTGGAATAAATCATTTATTTTACATTGTATCGTAAGTTGGTATATATTTGGAACCGTTTTTAATTGCAATCCAAAGGAGAAATGGGTGGACGGGAACCGATTCCATTTACGATCAAAGGACCCATCAGCATTCAAACTGTTGACAGTCAGGTATCTGACCTGGGGAGGAAAACGGGTTGTGCAATTATGGACTTGAAGTTCCAAAATCCAAGTCAAGTTAGTCAAAAATGTTATAATTATTTGCAAGTTGTCGTAGTCACGTTGTCGTTATGTTGGTATCATTCAGATTTTATTCAAGTCATTCGAGTAAAAGTAAAGTTATTTAGTTGGTTAGGTACTTACGCCTTTACTTAATAGTATAAATTCAGGTCAACCCAATCAGTTATCGTCATCATGAATGTGTGCACAAAGAGCATTTTGTTAAAGATCATGGACCTCAAAAGGCTAAAACATTTTTCTTGATTTTCCTCAAGATTGGGGAATTGGTTCTGAGCAATTACTACACGGCATGGGTGGCCATCTACGTGAAACGAGCTCCCCCAAAAAGTGCAGCTGCTGGAAATGGGATGGTATCAAATGCTGGAGGCTCCGGTAGGGCTCGTCCGCAGTTTGAAAGATCCATCTCTGTCGACTTGAGTGGTAAGATGATTTAAACGTGGACAAGGAAGGCATATATCTAATATCATTCATCGACACAATGGTTTTTAATTCTTATCCTGGCATATTCGACAAATCCATTGGATTCAAGCAAACGAATTTAGAAACCGAAATGACAGCACTGAGAATGGGAAAGCTAGTGACCTCTGTGTTCTGGAAACCTTGCATGGTACCACTCCAAACATCAGTTCCAGAAGGCGACATTCATCCGGACCGAATGCCGGGGAAGCTTCGGAAAGACCGTGGGAATGTTGCATTCCAATGAAAACGCTGATGCCTTGCCCCCATTTTGAGGCCGGATGTCAGGATATTTTCTCCATCCCTGCTCCAGAAGTAGGTTTATTTCTCTTCCTAATTTCCTTATGTAAATTTTATGAAATTGAATGATATTGATTGTAACTCCAGCGTTGTGATATGATCTATTCCCTTTCTAATTAATCTTTATTAGAGTTTGATTGAGTTACGAGATGTAATAATCCTCCGGATCGTTCTATATCAGCCTTCTACAGTTTGGAAACGCTTTTCAGTTGAGGACTTGTATGTGTTCAAGAATCTGCCGAAACGGGGTTGTACTCAAATTGATGACATTTGTCGTCAGGTATGCATAATTTTTAAAATTGGCAAAATTTCAAATCAAGTAATTATTTTAGTTTAATAAATCTAATACTTAATAATGTACGGAATGCTCCAATATGATTATTATATTTTTTTCAATTGGTTACATGAACTCGTCCTTTGAAATACAGAGGGAAGGTTGGCTAGCGACCCTGCGCCTCAACACAAAGAAAATGCTTGGGGGTCAGCTAGTGGAGCCGGAAAAGTATGAATCGGATGAAGACGGAGAATCATGAGAATGGAATTATTCAATTCCAATTTTGGGCTAATATAAATAGGAATGTTTACAATCCCAGTTGAAATCCAATACATTTGGCAAGTAATTCGTTATTCAGTTATCAGTTACAGGAAATTACAGGCAATAATTATATATGTGGAACGACTGGAAGTTGGAACTGAAAAATATAATAAAAATGAGGAAACATCTGACAAATAGCAGGAGAATCTAATCTAGTCAATGTCATGATACATTAAATTACCATAACATATATAGCGGCGTCATTCATTTACCAATGCTCTTAACTCATTGCAAGATATATTGGTCTGTCACTGTCTTTCTTTGAAATTGCAAGTATAATTAACCGAAGGGAATATTTAAGCTTTAACAATACTACGAACCTACTCTTCCTCTTCGTTCTTAATAGGCTGAATTTTATCCAGCGTTATTTTGTTGCTGAAATCATAATAAAAATTTACAAGAGCTTACCGAGGTTGTCTCACTGTGCCCCAATATGTTCTTTTGGACTTGTCCCTTCTGTGCTTTCATTTTATCTCCATTTGAACCTACGTGACCAACCTTATTACGGAGCTGAAAGCGTAGTTTGCGTAGCGTATTTTGATCTGTTTGTCTGTCCGTCTGTCCGTGCACGCTCTCCTGCTTTTAATCTAAAGGCAATTTTTCTAATTTTTTGCACATAAGCTCTTCTCCATATGAGAATGTGCACCTCCTATTTTGCTACCGGATTGGATCACCCGAAGTGGGTCAAAGGTCAACATTATAATTAACATTACGTAAATGGAAAACTTGTAATACTTCGACGCCGATCACTTTCAGCTCCGTAATTAGATAGTTGTAAACGTTTATTCTTGACAAAATGTAATTTTAACAGTGTCGCATAAATTTTCAGACACTACAAGAATATCCAATCTTACGATTAGTTTTAACCGAATTGTTGAACCGCATTAAATGGGACAGCCGTGGGAGGGATACTTGTCCGAAAATCACAAGTGTAAAATAATTTTCAATAGTTTTAATAATAATATGAATGATGTAATTTGATCCATACCTAGTCCACCATGCCAGATAAGCTGGTTGATGAGTATCTAAAAATCAGCTTAGGTATGCTTCTATTTTTATATGTCAACATGTCACATTTTATGCAATAGGTATGCAACCAGAGTGCAGCCAAGAATAGCTAAGGTAACAACACTCCAACACAAATATATATTATTTGTAACCCGAACTTGAAGTATGCAACAAATAACTTGATACTTGCGATGTAGAATGAATTTGGCATTTTTATTCCAGTGTACTGATGTGAACTCTAAATCGAAAAAGTTCCAACTGTCAAGGTAAACAGGTTTTCTAGGAAGAGTTCAAGACGCTCGCTGAACTCTTCACTGTCTTCATTTCTCAAAAGCATTTTACATTTTAAAAAAAGCAAAGAATAATATAAGTAGAAGTGAAGTATCTGCATCTTCATAGCGCTTTGCAGCGCTGGGCGGTGATGCTGTTTCGGATGAACAAAAGTCAATCCACATTTCAAAATGCAAGATGATGATGATGATATAAAAATATTCAAAGGATAAATATTTTGCTGTTTTGTTAATTTTCTGGAAAAGTATCTAAACTACCTAATTTATCTTACGAATAAATTGCCAACTAAAAATAAATTAGTAGCTATTCTTGAATGAGGTATTTATGCATGATTCCACAAATAGAAACAAATTTAAAAAATTCGAACTTCTTGTCAGTGTTTGAATATCCAATATGAAAACGATCTTTAAGGACGTTATTATGAAATTAAATAATTTCAATATAGACTATGAACTTAAATCGCCAGAAATAAAATTTCCAAAATAGAAAGTAACAACCTCACCCATCCCGCTCCGCATACCTCTTCCTTATTCACTTAGATCATGGCAAGTGCTGCTGGAGCTGTTGAATCAAAAGGAAAATACTACATACCGGTAATTCAAGGTCATGAAGAGAAGTCAAAGGACTCTGTGAAAAACACTGGATACCATACGAAGAGGTTTACGAGACAGCACATGACATGTGCGGGGTTACCAGTGCCAGTAAGTGGTTTGGTTTGGACTGTGTGTCTGTGTTTGTGTGTGGATTATTACTGCAAGCAAGGTAAAGTCAACCAGATAAGGCATTTTCCATTCCACTTTGCAGTAACCTGCTGTTGCCTTTGTATAAAATAAAAGAATTATGCCTGTGCTCATCATGTTCTCATCCTTATTCTTATCATCATCATCATCATTATCAGTCGTTCTCTGTAGATTCTCGTTATCTGCTCCTAATTCAATTCCTCAAATACTTTTGCTCAAAATGTCTAATGCAATATCCCGCATTAACAAAAGTGCATACAAAAATGTGGAATTATCGGCGATATAAACTTGTTAATAACAATTTCTTCGATTTGATGTTTGATCGCATCGATCAATATTGCTGAATGATTTAGTCTGGAAATGGATTCCCGATAAAATCTTGAAGCATCATCCTCCTCATCATTTCAGATGAACCTGAAAATACAATAATTTACTAGCAAACTGCCAACAAAAATTCCACAAATGATGCATATTTATACCTCTCTGCTTGAAAGGAGAAGGACACATTATTATGCGGATTGGATAAGAGTGGGTTGGCTTGTTGTTGGTGAATAAAAAAAAACTTGCTCCAAATCAGAAACACGTTTTCTATCTCTCTTTCTCTCCCTGCTTCCTACTTCCTCATCCCCTAAAGCTGCGTAAGTAAAAACTCTTTTGGGGATGATCTCTGATGCAGTGGGCACCTTTATACCCCATTCCGTCTTCTTTAAGTATGGATACGGTTGTTCTTGTTTTCCTTTTTGAAACTGGTAGAATTTCGAGAGATGCGATGCGATGTTGTTTTGCTACGAATGGAGAATGGCATCACATCACATCCCATCACGTATGAAACGTAATAATAATGCAACCTGAAAATTTCACGTACGCACAGAACCTAATTTTGGAGGAGGAGGAGGAGGAGGAGGATGGCTTAAATGTTATTGTATGGCTGTGGAGGAGCAACGACGCATTCGATGCGATGTCGACATTTGGCATTTTCTAAGGAATGAGCCAGATAATATTATTACCTGAATGCTCCTTCTTTCCCTTTCGGACTTTGCACTTTTGCCCATGGCATCATGGTGATGGTGGAGCGCCTGGCTTGCCTATTTTAAGTTTTGAAATGGATAAGTAGAAGGAAAACATTCTTTGATGGATCTGATCTTTCGATGAAAAATTTTAAAGACGACGAAGAAAAAAAAAGCATTCCACAGAAACTAGTTTTGCAGTGCAGGCAACTATTTTGTATATTATTGTGCCGAGGGTCTGTTTGTCCCATGTAATTCAGTAGGAATATGATGATGCCCTACCTTTGGGGAACTTGATGATATAAAACATTTAAATATATTTTTTTAAATGATGCCGTTGTGAATGCATCTAGAAAATGATTTATTTTTTATGTTTAAAATAAGAATGCAAACTAGACCATATTTTATTATTGTTGCATTGCTCTTCATTTTACTTTTATTCTCTTTTGAGGATTTTTTTTCTTCTTCTCAAATTCATATAATAGCTTTCCTTCCTCCTTAAAATAATTATTTCATAGCAAGTGATATATATTTTTTAACAGCTTGGATCATATAAAAGACATGGCTTCTATTAATATGACATGGGTAGTATAATAATATATTAAATGACACAAAAGGGTTTTTATATAAATTCCTATTAACAGTAACAGTGTATTATTTAGACTTACAATTAGACTATGTAGGTAGTAAACATTATAGTTTGTCGGAAATGGAACAATTAAAAATGGAGTGTATTGAGAAAATATTTGTAGATGTAAAAAAACAATTCATTACTTATATCTGGTATAGCAAGTAGTTTACTATAATTATGACATATAGGTATATATTAAAGTATCAGTTATGGACAGTCCAATACATTAATTTCTAGGAGTAAAATATAATGCACTTAAAATTAGCAGTTAATTAGATAAATTATAAATTCGAAGCATGAGTATGGATGGAGTAGTTGTAGGAAGACATTAAAATTGTATACTGAATCTGAGCTTTACAAAAGTTGGCAAAATCATTTAAGTCACTTTTTTTGTTGAGTAATTAGTACATGAAAAGTTATACAAAAGATCACACATTTATTTTAGTCATTAATGGAAATTCATAAATTTAGTTCCGTCAATTTACATTAGATTAGTTAACTTTAGAAATGATTAAAAATATTTTTTCTTGTTTCAAATAGGTACATATTGGCAGAATGTTGGCAATTTATTCAGAGCATCAATTTCCGATAGGAATGAAAGACAGGAAGAATTATCATCTTGTTAAATAAATTTGTCTCAACTTGATCTGAAAAGTTAGCACTTGTTTCAACTAATTGAGTACAATGATATATGATATGAGCAATGTTGCGAAATTGGAATGTCATTTCATTTCTGAGAAAATTACATACAAACGAAAGGAACCTTGTTAGGCGTTATATGGCTGAATTTAAAAAGGAACTGTCACTTACAGAGAGATACATATAGACATAATCAGTTTCCTTAACTCTACTTATCTCTAAGCTTACAATTACTATAGCAGTTTTATACCTATCCATTAGCATTAAAAAGTAACATTTATTACTTGGCTAAAAACGATAAATGCTTCAATACTGACTTGTTGAACAAAAACATGATTGTATTGTGTTGCATCATCCCGACTACGTACATTACACATATACCTAATTGTTTTTTCTCTCCTCCTTGTTGTAAAAGCTGACGTAGACAGATATATAATTATTAATGAGAATTCATGCAGCATTTGTAATACACGGCAGAAAACATCTCTTTCCCCTTCCAAGGAAACAGACGGAGAGAGGAGGAAAAAACCCGTGGATTCGGCAACCAATTTTACTTACAAAAAACATGCCTACTTTACCTAATTATGCAACATCTTCCTACTCCTTTCCGCGCGTCCACTCTCGCAATATGATTGCTTTCCTAAAATTGGCCGCATTTATCGAAATGGAAATGGAAATGGAAAAGGATAATTCATCAACATCCACATGCATATACATAAATCAGCATCCGCTTTTAGTTAAGAAATCGATTCTTATTCTTACTAAACTTTTATAGAGACTTAAATTATTACTCTGTACTAGAAACTTTTATCAGCAGCATTTTTCTCTGAGTAAAATAAATATTATGTAATATGCATCTTATAATAATAGTAAGTACTGTACTGTATATTTGTGACAATCATGTCATATCATATTATATATGTTTATTTATTATGGAACTTTTCTTAATAAAAGTGAGGCTAGTCCAACAAAAAAAATATCCCTAACCTAACGAACACATTGAGTAGGTGATGGTGAAAATAATAGCACAACAATAACACAAACGTATTATGTATAATTAGGTAGTATATGTGTTAACTTATATCATAGTTATCATCATCCTATTATTAGCCATTACTAATTAAAAAATTGTCCATGTCCAGCATTTCTTCTTCGTTCTCGTTACTAAAAATCGATATAGAATCCAGGTCTGGGTTTTTGTTTCCGTCAATTACGCAAGTATATTTTTACACCATTTTATTGTTAACTTTGTGTTTAGCAAACGTTTTCATATCAGGAAAAATCATTTTTATTTAACTTTACAGTTTGTCACTTTTCCTTGTACATGTTGTATATGATGCTATGTTCATTAATATGGTCCTGCCTACGTTTTACTCATTAAATTAAACGACTACTACGTTTACATTTTTACAAGTTTTAAATAGTTCCTTAGTAATTTTTTTACTTCCGTTTTTTTTAGCACACCACATTGTTCCTGTACACACATTTCTGTTAAATTAGCTTGTTTGTAAGTAGAGCTACACATTACTTTGTTCGCATAGCAAACAATCAACTGGACGAAAAGCTTTCTTCAAAATACAAAGCACTTTCTACACACTAAATTCTACTTACAAGGATAAGCCAACTTCATCAAATCATTTCATTTCACTCCCCTTCTCTAGTCTTCCCGCTATACATCTAAACTGTACTGTACAATGAAAACGTGTGCGCTCAGTAGAGAGAATTTGAATTTAACATTTATGTCTTGCTGTTCTTTTTAAAAGGGTAATGGACGATTTTTACTCTTTTTGTCAGTTGTCGGAGTTGGTCAATGAGTAAAATTATCTTCAAAATCGTAACCTTCCTTTATTTTCCCAAACACTTAAATCTACATACTGAAATGCTCTCACCTCACCTCTCCTAACTGCAGCCATTTAAAAAATGGCAATGTATTTACAATATATTATTAAAATCTATCTAGGAATTTATGATCCAGTATATAATGGCACCCGTACACAGTTCATAGTAAACATTATTGATTATTGCAATATGTATATATCATCCTTCCTGTACAACACTTCTCCATATCCACATTATTAAAAATATTCATAAATAGTTTTTCCTCAAAACATTTTTCCAATTTTTCTGGCGATTTTAGGTTTTTGGCAAACCATTTAAATTCAATTTTTGAAATATAATATTTTATGAAGTTAAAATTTTATTCGAGAGATTATTGGCACTCCATTTCCAATTAATAATAGAATTTAAAAATGACACATTTTAATGAGACAAAAAGTCAAAAGTTTGTAAACCTTTGTTTTAGGCTTCGGATTAATCATCCCTCAAAAAATCTCTTTCTAGGCATTCATACTACAACACATAATATACTGACACTGAGCCGTAAAAAAATTAAAAACTTACTATCGTAAAGGAAACAAAATATAAATTGCGACATATAAAAAAAATTAGAAAAAAATCTTCTTTCTACTTTTACTGAGAAAAACAATCGCGTTGTCGAAAAGTAACATTTGTTTCACTTGGAGTCTTTTAAATACCAGAGATGCCTTTAAAATGACAGCGCTTTTTTTAGGAAGCTGAAATCATTTCAGAGAAGTAATAAAAAATACTGGATGGCCTCCGACGGGACTTTGATACTGAAAGAAAGTTCCCTGTCGGAAATAATAGTTATACAATGTGGGACATTTTACTAACCCTACGCATGTATGATTTCTCTAGTCTAACTACAAATTAACAGCTATTTTAATACTAAACAAAACAAACGTTTCTTTATACACCTATATTTCACTGGCTTAAGTTCATAAAGGAGTTTGGTGAGCTATGATGAGGCTCTTAAAATGTAAAAAATATTATTTTTTCACGGGCTTCCGGGAATACTTTGAATTACCATTTTTGTTGCCTTTACCATGCGTCTGGAGAAGGGTT
Organism: Pseudosinella alba; assembly: GCA_034700485.1. Taxonomy (NCBI): domain Eukaryota; kingdom Metazoa; phylum Arthropoda; class Collembola; order Entomobryomorpha; family Entomobryidae; genus Pseudosinella; species Pseudosinella alba. Next base: position 67,063 of record JAQIXQ010000032.1, read on the forward strand.
TCCTCCAATATCGCCTGCTGTGCTTTTACCCGTTGTCGTTCCTCAATTTTCTGACGTAGTGTGAGCAGAGTGGAGGGGGATGCCCCAGTCCCTGTCCGCACGTGCCTTCCGGTCATTGCCCTTGGAGCACGTTTCCCATTTAGGCCGCTTTGAGTATTGGGACCGACAGCGGAGCCATCCGAGTCCATCCCTGTTGCCCCTTCATTTACCGAGGCGGGGGATACGGGGGAGGATTGACCATGGTTGTAGTTTGTGCTGCTTGCCACAGTCGAGCGACCACGGTCTGTTGGGGTCTGAAAGTAAATTTAGGATGAAATTAAATGTTGGTGAAAGTTATTGAAAAATGAAATATTTTGTCTAATTATAGGTATCTTGTCAATTTTGCTTTTGACTACAATTTAAAAAAAATAAAATGATTGCCTACCTTTTCTTCTCCCTGGTTATTGGGCTGGCCCGTTGACTGGATAGCATACTGGCGGAGAATTTCTTGAGCTTGAAACGACTGCAGAAGTTGAGAATAATAGCCAACATAAACCCAGGGAGGATACTGTCCCAAAACTTTGAGAAGGCCACTGGGATCCCCCATCATGGCGGCTGACGTAAGTTGCAACTGCATGATTTGCTGTTGATATGTGTCCGGGTCAATCCCATAAAGTTTCGCAGCGTCAGTCGGTGACAGGGGGAATGGGGATGTGGATTTAAGTTGTGCCTGTTTTTTCCACTGTGCAATGTCCATCCCGTCCGGTCGGGGAGAGGAGGATTTGGGATATGCCAAATTACAAGGTTCATCCCCATCCTCCTCATCCTCATCATAATCTCCAGTTTCCTTGATCAAATTCAACCCCACTTTCCCCGCTTTCTCCTTAGCCATACCCAGAAACATGCTGAGCCCCTTATCCCGACTTTTGAAGGATGTGGAGGCATGTCGTAAGTCAGTTGGAACTTCATCTATCACTTCATCACTGGAAGTAACATGTCCCCCGGAGGATGTGTCATCATCCCCCGAATAATGCCTGGTTCGGGTATCTTTCGTAGTTTTGATTTGAGATACCATTTCCTCCAGCCTTGCCCGTTTAGTTTGAACTTTATCTCCGCCCTCACCCCCACAACTTTCGGATCTGGAGCGATCCCCCACCATTTGCTCCTCCTCCCACGAGGAGAACCTCTCGGGGGAGACATTTGTGTGATTGTATTTAGCACGAATGAGAGAAAGGGGGATTAGACAAGGATGTGATTGTTTTCTCAAGTAGGATGCTGCATTGTTCATAGAGGCCGTGGTGGATGAAGGACTCCTCCACATGGAAGAGGGACTTAATGGCTTCGTACTAGTTACATCGTCCTCCTCCCCCGGGGAGTCCCGGTGGAGACCGGAGTCCGGAGATGAGAAAGTATTATCATCCTCATCCCCGGTGGAGGCATGAACTAAACCCAACTCTCTCCAGCGGAGATCCGCCTTCCGACTCCGCCTATGCTGGGATTGGTGGTGATGATGATGACTGTTGAGATGGGGTGTTGAGACATTGGAAATCTGAGTTGGAGGGTGGGAGGAAGGACTCCGAGTGGAAAAGTTTACTGGCGATTCACTCTTATAAATATTACGACTTTTGGCACTCACATCATTATTATTGTTGTTGTTACTAGCTAGCGTGTTATTATTGATTATGTTCTCAGAGGATCTGGAGGATGAGGACAGGGGTCGAATTTGCATGGAGAGGGCTGCAAACGTGTTCTTATTCAGATTCAAGGGGAGTTGATCCGAAGGGGGGCCACTACGGCCCGATTTGCTCTTGCTTAGATCCATTGGGATGGGTGCTCGTTCCTCTTCACTTGTGTTCTCATTATGGCATGAACCAACCACTCCTGTTGCACTGGCACTTAAATGCCGTAAAACCATCATAGCATCAGCGAAATTTTGAAAACTGTTTTATTATCCAACATTCAGAATTAATTAGAAATTTCTCACGTCATACATAATTTCGTTGTTTGAGTTTCCCTATTCCACATTAACGAAGTTCAAACTGTTGTCAAACATTTCAGTCGAAAATGAGGTAGGATCCAACAAAGGCACATTTGATTTTCATGCATTTCACAGAAATTAACTATAGAATGGAAGAACGATCAAGATCACGAGTTTCTGTTAAGTTGAGATATATGGAATATGATGAACCACTTTCTTTCTTGCATACCGTTTCCGTTTTTCACTTGACCGGGGTGTAATGGGACGCAATAAGAGCTTCGAGATATGTAATGGAATTCAATTAATAATATACTGGCACTTCGTTAAACATTCGAGATTCAAAAATAAATACTAGTCGAGTCGTATGCTAAATTGCAATTCTCTATCCCCACGAATAACAATCCTCCCAACAACAATTTCTTTTCCACGAAATGTGTAAGTACTGGCAATGTCGCTATCAGTTAGTCATCATCGTCATCAAGAAGTTGTATAGTAAATTATTGTTGAGCTGGCTGGGCTGCATACATAAATATATACGCGTAAGTAAATGGGCTACTGCTCACTCCACGATTCACGACCAACTCATTGACGTTGACGCAAGGGATGAATAAATAGGGAGGACTGGACTGACTGCTCTCAAAATTTCTGCAAGAAAAATAAAAATTACAAAAATGGTGAGCGAGATTTCTTCGTATTCCAAATTAGACCAGACCAGGTATGCACAGAACTAAACTAAAAGTAGATGATAAATGGAAACAGGTAAAGTAAAGGGATGATTTTTTGGTGATGCACACGGGGTAAGCTGACCATGAGAATATGGCATGTTCCTCCGGTGACTCACAATTCCACAAAAATAGCCACGCAAAATGGGTGAGCAATAATACGTAATGGAAAATAATGGACGGGGAGAAATCAATTTGGAATGAACTATGTGTCAAACATCCGTATCAAAAATTGGACGAAAGTGGAAATTCACAATTAAAACTTTTTGATAATATGCACAGGCACACACATTTACGAGCACACCGAAATATGGACGGAGATATTTTTGACAATTCGATTTAAATTTGTCTAGATCAAATGCAGCTTTCTTCTGGGTTAACGATGCTAACAATATAATCAAATCTGAATAATCCAAATGGTTGATTTAATTAAAAATTTTATATACCGATTGCAAATGAGGTAGAGAAGTAGGTTGGCCAAAAAAGACTAGAAGTAAAAAGGATGACGACGTCGTCGGCGAGGACAGCAGCGTTCTGAGGAGTTCTGCATGGAGTGGGATCGAATGAGCAACTATTAGCTCGAAGTGTACGGGGAACGTGTTTTTTCCTTTGGTGAGGGGTAGTTTTTTGGATATGGGATTGGAGTAAGCAGGTAGAGAAAAAAGCAAGGTGGTATCCTCAGAAAAGAAGAAAAAGGAAACCTTTATACTTTGTTCATCTCATCATATCATATCATGGGAAGCCAAACCATCTCGCTAAATTCATCCCTCTGCTCTTTGCATCTTTCAACCCTTTCCCTTCTATTCTCTCTGCTCAGAGAGGAAACAACAACAAGCATATTTCGGTAAAGTGAGGGATGCAATGCAATATTACAATGCAAAATGGGTAGAGATGAGAATTGCTTGAAGAAAGAGGAAGATTGCTTACCCTCACATAGGCATACATACATACTTTGTTTGTACGAATAAGAAAAGGCAATAAAGAGGAGAGAGGCTTGAATTTGAAGAAGAAAACATCTTCTTCTTCCTCGCTTTTTCCTTCCCAGATCTTCATCTACGATTTTTTTTTCTTTGAAGAGGCTTCATTTGCAGTGGATCACATATTATATTATTTCAACCCTGTTTCATCCCTGTATCATCATGATCGTCATCGTCATAATCATAAACATCCTCTGCTCCCTTTTCCGCATCGGAAGGGGATGCAAAAGTTAATTTAATATTTTTAAAGCCAAAATTGTGCACTTCAGCTAATTTTGTTTATCAGAAACAATTGACCAGGTAGTATTTAAATTTGCTACGAACTTGGAAATATTTAGCAATAATATCACCCAGCTAAATATTTATGCTAACTAACAACCTACTAGAAGACAAAACGGCATGTAGACTACAGTAGTTAATATAATTTTAATGATCATTACGACGATGATGGCCATCGCCTCGCCATGATCATCATCATCCTAATCTTCTTACGAGATGATGCAAGTTACCAAAAATGTGTTTTCTTATAAAAAATATAATGTAGAGTAGAATATGGAATCGAGTCATCATCATCCCTTTTCCTTCTTCTCGAGCTTACACGTGGTATACTTCGTCCACGAACATAGATTATGTCTATGTCTATGCACTCCACTCCACACACACACTCACACACACACACACTCATACGCATGCTATAAAAACGCAGTTGTTCTCTCATTTTTAGAAATATCACATTTATATCAAGTTTACCTCCTCTCATCCTATCTCCCATTCTATTAGTAATAGGAGATGGAGGAGGGAGAGCCCAGGCAGAAAACTACATTTTTACCTCCACTCGACGTATAAAAATTGTATTGTGATTGTGAGCAAAAAAAATAACGATTGCATTGCTCATTGCTTAGGCATCATCATCATCATCATCCCCATGATCATATATATAAGTCTACATTTTGTATCTAATATCTTTTAATCTTGCTGACTACATTTTTCCATGCCATCAGCCATATTACATTACTTTACTAAAATGTAATGTTATGTGACGCAAAAGCGTAGAAAAAAAAGTAGCACAGACCAGTTTTTTTTTCTCTCTCCTCTAGTATTTTTCTTCATCGTCTTCTTCCACTTCCATTACATTATCGCCACTGTCAAAAATTTCTCTGCAAATGGCAGGGATTTTTTGGTTAGAGAGCAGATGTGATATAAATATCAATTCTTTTGCCAGGTATTCCTCTCTTTTCCATATAGATTATTCATCTTTTTCCTCTTTAGCAGAGAGAGAGAGAGAGAGAGAGAGCTAGTTTTTACTCATGTTTTAAGTGCATCATCATCACGAGTAAAATTGTGGCGGTGACGAGGATCATGGGGAATTGGGGATGATGATGAGCTGGTGGTGGTGGTGGTGGCCAGTCTATTCTAAGAAAGATTTCTTCTGACGATATTTTAGTGGACTCGGACTCTACTTACTATTATTATATATCAGGTAGAGAGAGAGAGAGAGAGATGGATAAGCACTTATGAGGATGCTCACTGCCCACCTTTTGCCATAATCATTTTCGGAAAAAACAACGGCGACTCTAGGGGGAAAAAATATTTTTTTTCGAGCAACAAGCTGCCGCTCTTGATGTAGAGTTTTTTTGTGGAATGGAAACTATCATGTTCTTAGATGAAATTCTTGCGTAGTTTTTCACCCTTTGGCCAAAAAGGTGCACACATCATAGCTCATAAAATATAGGCAGATACAATGTTTGCAGAGAACAGAAATATAATAATAATAATATATTTTTTATTATTATCACATTACTCCACTTGAAACGTTTTTCTTCCTCTTTCCTCTCTCTCTCTCTTAGCATATCAGACACTTCTGAGTTTTGAGTTCTGAACCTTCGCCGTTTCCTATTATTCAGCCCTACTTGGAAATTTTATTTGTGATGAATAATGATGGTGAAGGTGAGTGCATATTATTATGCTAAAAAAAAGTAAAAACGCAACTCTTCCCATTTCCAAATCATTTGGTTTTTTATGAAGATGTACTTGGTTACGTAACTACCATGTAAGAGACCGGCCTCTGTCATGTTCTTTTTTTAGTTATGATGACGATCATGATGCTGTTGATCAGGATATTTATTGAGTCCAGTGCCATGCCATGATTATGACTATGACGAGGGTGAGCAATTGTTGCTCAAATGAGATTATGATTCTGCAGTACATTTGCTCTTAATTGTAAGAACATTTTCAGGAAAGCCACTCAATAATAATTTTTCCAGGGGAAAACAACAGAAAACCCGAACAAAACGGGTGTTTTGTTGTTGTCATTGTCACTAACAAGTAAATAAAAAGTACTTTGGAAGAGAATCAGGGTAAAGGGTTATTTTCGGATGATTACTAATTCATGGACGTCAGAATATAATTCAGTGCAAATATTGTCAATAACTACCTAAATACAGGTGTGCTATAAATACTGCTTCATATAAGGATATAGATAGGCATAGTCAGACCTCAGAGGGGAAATGAAACGTAATTATGAAATGAAATGAAAGAAGAGATCAAGGGCGTTTGAGTCGATTCAATCTCCTAGAAGAATCCTAGAAGCATTTTTGGCATGTTATCATTTAATATGTATCATATCATCTTCATCATGATCACCATATCATAATCATCCCATCGCCAATACCAATACAACCACCTTGTCATAAAGATCTATCAAAGTTTGAAAGAATATAATAATGGTATGGTATGGTATGGTATTCAATGGCCATTGCAAAAAAAAAGATTTTTTTTGGGGTGTCGTTTTTAACAATGAAAAACTAACTAAAATTGTGTAGAAAACCTGTTCCCATGTCACCTTTTTTATCTTCAGTATGAATCTCATGATTAAAACGAAATGATAAACTACTTATAACGAAATAATAATAGTAATAATAGTTATAAAGGGAAGAGAAACGAGTACTTAAATAAGTGAATGAGTATAAAATAGAGAGAGAGAGAGAGAGAGAGGGAGAAAATTAAACTGTTAGGAGAGAAGTAAGTAGCAACTCGAACTATTTGCTTGGCTTGACGAAAAAACAACAACAGAACAGATATAGGTAGTGTGTGTATTGTTAAGTAGTTGAGACTTTCTTTGATCATGCTGATATGATGATGGGGCTGATGATACTGTTGTTATTTTTTGCTCGATTGATTGGGACTGCACCCTAAAACTGTATTAATTACGAGTATGAAAAGGAAGCAAATGCTGATACTGATGATGATGGTGGGAAGCGAGCCGAAATCTTATAAAAAAATGTAGCTAGGCTCCGCTCCCCATTCACTAACAGCCATAGTCATTGTCATTATTATCAAAGGCTTTATTCATTACAGCCTCCAAGGGCTAATAAAATGGGATGGAGTGGAGTAGAATAGGATGCACCAGTTGTTGTCGAAATTGGCTGGTTCGTTGTGATATAACCAGCAACAACAACCATGCAATCATGATGATCATCATGATGACTATGACTATTGTTGTCAAGAAATGAATCGAGTAGAGTGAAAGGGAGGGAAAATGCTACTGGACTCAGATTCAGAATCCGATCCAAACGTATTTTCATTTTTGCAGCTTGCAGGTCCAAATAAGTATTTCATTTCATTCATTGAATGATCGTAAATCTTTTTTTTTTAAATTTAACCGTTTTCAAACTTATATTTAATAAGATTTTTTTTTCCTAATACTTTTGTAATTGAAGTTTACTTCCGGTATGGAGAGTATGCGTATGGACTATGGAGGGCACTCATCATCAATTGATATGCAGTTTAGGCATATAATAAATATTTCATTTTCAATTTAGGAAAAAAGGCATAAAATGCATGAGCAAAAGGATAAAGAGAGAGAGAAAATACTATTTTTTGTGCAATCCAATTGAATTCTTCACTGGTTTGGTTTGGTTTGGTCTGCTTGATTAGTTTTATTATACAAGGAGGAGAGGGAGAAGGAGGATGAGGAAAAACAATATTTTTAAGGCGGATGGATAACTTCTTCCTCCACCTGCTTCACCTCTCCCTCATCTCATCCCCCAGCCCAGCCATAGAAGTTGTATTATATTATTTGATTGAGAAACCACCTAAATATGTCCTCATTGAATTGAACCCTTTTTTTTACAGACAATGCAATTATCATGCAGATATCCACATAGACGTGTTCTATTCTATTCTACGTATTTATGCGTGTGTAATCCCAAACTTAAGATCATTCCATATTTCGTAAGTAAAAGGAGCTACATAACATATTCTTAAGGAAACGCAATTTATATATCAGTTCAGTATGTTTAGAAACCTGCTTAGCCAGAGATGATCATATTTTGCCCAGTTTGTTCCTTGTCGTTACGTATATTTTTTTTATAAAAAAAACTTGACACGAGGAAGGGATTTTTAGAGATAGGAAGAGAGAAAGAGCCAGAGAGAGAGAGACGGGAGGGATAGTCCAATTGTTGCTGATGATCATGATGGTTTGCATGGAATGCCGAAGGAAGGAAAAAAAGCAGTTGTTGCAGAGTAAGTAGATGTACTAGTGAAGAGGAGCATGTCGTTACATGTGCATTTTTTATATATGCACAGACACACATTCAAGTTTCTTCCTTATACGCCTGTTTCCACTTACGCACCTTTTGGCTTGATTACCATTTCTACATTGTTGTTTTTCCCAAATATATTTTTTTTCTGCCAGGCAGGATCAGAAGAAGAAGATCAAGAAGGCAGGAGGGAGAAATGAAATTTTTTTTAGACAAGAAAGTGGAAGAATAAGAATATGAAGATGTGCATAGCTATATAGGGGAATTGTGCAAACATTTAATAGATAGAACTACCTATGTAATATACCCAGAGGAGGATTACCATATCACTATTACACCATGCCATATCCTAATCAGGCTCATCCGAGCGAACATAACCAAGCCAAACCCCAACTGGCCCCACTAGCTCTATATAAAGCATTTTCAATAGGAAATTGTCCTGCGAGGTTAATTTTTTCGTAACAGGTCAAGCTAGTAATAAGTTGGTGAATTGACAATTAAATACAGCTTATAGAAGAAAAAAAATGTTTGTACATGAATGAACCTAAATTTAAATATAAATATATTGATTTTTTTAAATAAGTATTTATATCATAGATTTTATTTTATTTCAGGAAAAATGATGTTAGTTGGGGAGGTAGGCTAAATAAAGAACTAAAGATTGGATTGTTTTTGCCTTTCCCCTTTCTTCTAATTCCCCTTCTTTTGCCTCGTGTATCCATCTGAAGGAAATAAACTTTGGTTGTGTCCATTTCCAAAGATTATCATTATTATAGAGACGCAGACGGAGAGAAACGAGCAGGGAATCGAGCAAAAAAAAGAAGATTTGTGAATAGCAACAAGTAAACTTTTAAGATTAGTTTTTATGAATTCCTCTCCTATTTTCTTTCTTTTCTCTCTCTCTCTTCTCCTCTTCTTCCAATACCGAGTAATATTAGCGCATACTCGTATATATGATATGAGGAACATGTATGAAATAAGGCAGCAGTAAAGTTAGTTGTGTTCCCCTTTGACTTGACCACCACTCCACTCCAACTCGACAGAATAAAGAATCATAGTCCAACTCCGAGAAAAAGAGCAAGCCAAAAAAACCCATGCCATGTGTTTCATTAGATTGCATACAGGTAGATAGATTATATTGGTGTGGTTTGAAGTTGAAGGTGGTGCTGGTTTGGTTGGAAGAGAAAGAAGAAGAGAGCCCACAGCTCATCAGATCTTTTTTTAAATGTACACATACACACTACTGACTTTTTAGAATGCATGCATAACATCATCATCATGATCATCATCATCTTTTTTTGTCGTCGTCGATATTTTTTGAAGACATTGGAGAGGAGAAACCTGTTTCTAGCATGACCGCAGCTGGCCTGCACACCATAAGTGCATGACCTCTAAGATGGTTTGGTAGAGAAGAGCCAGGCTTTTGCCCAAAAAAACCTACACATTTTTCTTTCGCTTTTGTATTTTTATCGCGTTTTGCAACGCACTTTTTTATTATTTGCTGTCCTGCCTCGGCTCTTCTGCTCCTCTCCGTCTTTCTCATTATTATAAAAATACCTTTTATTAGACAGTTCTCAAAGGCAAAAGGAGAGAGAGATATAAAACGAGTAGGGAAATAAAATGATGATCAGGATCAGGATGATGATGGTGGTGGTGGGGCTTAGGGCTTGTCTCTTGGTTTAAGTCAGTCAGTCAGTCTGCATGTTATATAAAAGTATGTTCCATCCCATATAGATATCAAAGAGACATGTGCATAAAATAACTATGACTTACACCCTTGTTTCGAAACTACTTTTTCGGCTGGCTGCGAAGGAGATGAAGAAGAAGTGCAAGTTGAATATATCCATTCAATCAATTGTGCGTAGAGACGAACGAACATACTTTATTTATTGAAAATATAAGTAAGTTGGTCCAATTCAACAATCAACATGCCTGCAATATGCTCAGGGAGAATTTAATATAATATGCTTGGTTTAATCATTGGATTCGATTGGGGGGAAAACTAGAATTGGCTACAACATTTTCAAACTTTGAAAGTAATATTGCGTTAAAATAAAAATTGGATGTTTTTTTTCTCTCTCTTGAGATGTATTAATATTGATTGATCAACCGAAACATCTTGTTCCTTTCCCTGCTAGGAACAAAATTACGTACATAGTAAGTAGGTATAGTGGAATTAAATGGTTTTTTCTCTAGAAAATTATGTCTGGAGGAAACGCATATGTCGCTATTTATTTCAGCCTTTTGTATCATTTGTACATTCGGGATCGCGAAGAGCGGCACGTTTGTTTCCAAACGCTTTCTCAAATAATTAGTATTCAAACATGGGAGCATTTTTTCATTCAATCGTCCATCTTGTAATAAAATCGTATAAAAATGTGTCATTTGTGCTTCGTAATGATATAATTGCAAAAACATATTAGAATGTGCGTATCCGAAATTATTTCAAAATATTCTCAAATTGCCCATTCTAATTTCTCCATGTTAAAACTTTCTTTCTGCTTGAGATTTGTTCCCTATTGCTCATGACCTTTAGATGAGAAAAATTCTACAGCCAAAATATCTACTCATAAAACATTTAAAATGCCAGCTTTTGATGAAAGGCTAGCTTCAAACCTTGATGAAAAATTAATTTTGATTTTTAACCATTCTAAAATATTTGCATAACTACGTAATCTGCCCACGTCCTTACGCTTAAATGCATACATTTCCCCTGACTCTCATTTCCTACGCAAAACGCAAAAGGAAGAAGGAGTTTTATTGCAAGACTGCATAACTTTACTTGGCGTGTAAAGCGTCTTAAGCTGTTGCAGTGCATGCATCAAAATAGGGTAAGTGGGAACACCTGTACGCATGAATGTGTGTGTGCAGACCTGTTCGTTCGGTGGTGATGGTGATGATGATGATGATGTTGATAAGGAAAATTTTTTAGGAAGAAAAAGACGCATTAAAAGAATCATGCCAAGCGAAAGAAAAGTTGTCGGGCCGAGTTCTTCTTCTATTCAGCTCAGTTCTCACAAAGTGGCCTTTCTTCGTAACTGTGTTAGCTGTTATAACCAGGCTTACCGGCAAAATGGAAAGGCATGTTCACTTCTCTCTCACTCTCGAGTTGATTCAACTGCGTAGGGAAATTCACGTAAAAATGATGTTGATGATGCTGATTCTATTCTACTGACTTGCTCATCTTACGCAGCATCACTATCAGTATCAACCCTGCCTGGTTTGGCCTGACTCGTAAGTTATGTTGTAAGATATCGGAGGAGCCAGCTTGCATTGCACATTTGAACTATTTTGTTTTGGTCAAAACTTGTTTAAATTTCACGTTTAATAAAAACAGGAAAAAATTCTTACTCATTTATATCCACTTGATATAAATATAGTATGGGAATACATACTTGGCTTCTTGAAACTAAAATGAGTCACACTATCACAACGACACGTTCATTTCATACATTTTTTATTAACATCGTCATCATTATCATCCGCAGATGGGGAAAAGGTATTTATTTCAATAAATACGTAAGGACTTTTGTGGACTAATTTTTCTTACACTTTCACTGGCTCTGCATTGCCTGATCGATCATAATGACCAGATAAATACCTTGCAATATTACGCAACTCCAAATTTAAGTAATGGGAACTTTCAGTTTTTTAAAGATGGGAATCACGTCTAATCAGCAACGTAAAAGGTTACATAATTCAGGAGGATAATAGCAATAAATGTGAATGATGACGATCATTCGGATGAATGGATGGCTATTAATAGCCCTGGCCCATGGAAAATGAATTGTTTACTTGACCATGTTCTTGTTCTACGTGTACAGAAATTTCCAGGTTTGTGACGCAGGGAAAATGGATGTAATTAAAATTGGTGGACTCGGGCTCGTAATCCCTCCATGTCTCCAACTACTTATGCATGTACTGTAGCAACATGGATTACATTATTATGAATTATGAGTATGACTAAATCCTAAAGCATGTGGAATGAAATAAAATATTTTCGTTAATTGTACGTATGAACTTCCAAGTATTTTGTAAAGGATGACTATAGTAAAAAAAGGTTCAGAGACTTACAACCATACATTACGTGTACATGCTAATGTGAAGATGTACAGAAATGCAATTGTTTAAATTAGAATTGGATGGGAATAGTTAGTTGGATACCTTTCAAATGATGGGAGCTTGTGTAATTGGGCTTACCTGTAATGAAACAAAAAATATGAATGAGTTGACTTCTTTACTCTCATAGAGAAAAAAGCAAGTGCATAAGCTAAACTCGGACGTAGACAAAAAGTTGCAAGTTAATCAGGAGTATGAAGAAGATGATAATTGGTTGAGAATCTTTTACAAGTCGGAGATCATTACTTTTGTTGGGTAGTTTCCAAGTTTAATAATAGTTATATGAGCATGATGTGTTTGACGATAGCAAGTACTTGACTTGAAATGGAAAAAAAACTAATTCCATTTCCATTTTTAAAAATACATACCTATTAACTTTCAAGATGTCAACTGACAATGAGAATAAACTTCAATGTATGTATGTACCTAGCACATATATAAATGACAGGATTTAAGTCTATCATCATTCCCCCATCCCCAGTTTAATCTCCAGTTCTATGATCAAATCTAATCTCCCTTGTTCCCACTAAGTAATCATTATGTGCAGACAAAGGAGTAATTTTGCTAAATTGGATGCACTTACACTTTAATATTGTTTCGATTCGAACGAAATGAAATCCACATGCCCAACTATAGTTTATTTTTATTAGTTTAAGTTTCTAAGTTTTTGGTACCTTGTACATGATGACATGTCTCATACTAGAGATATGAAAGCTAAGGTTGTAAGTACATTAAAATAATTATGATGATGAGCTAATAATAGTATATGCACATTGTTCCCTTTTCCACAATCCTCATATCTGACAAACTATCCCTGAGAAAATTCCCTGTACTGTCGTAAGCTTTACTTATTTTTAGAATCTATTTCTCCGCAACTCTTTATAAAAACCGGACCTACCACGACATCAACATGATTCATGATTTTTTGTATCATCCACATCATCATCATCGTCATATCCTCATCATCATCCCAAATAGACGGCTATTTTTATCTGACCGATGCGATCCAACAATGCCAGTAATAATGGGTATATCCACCGAAATATTGTTACCACTGCAATTACAATTTATACTATGACATACTGGATCAACTGAGAAAACCGCATAAAAAGTAGTAAAAAAATAGAGAAGCACACACACCGCATAACACAACATTAAATCCCTATTTTGCATCATCGCATATCATGAAAAGTTGCCCTGAAGAAAAACTGGATTTCTTCTCTCTCTGGTAAAGAATAATAATAGCCACAAATACGGCCCCAGCTTTAAATTGCCAACGTAGCTGTGTCTGACTATTTAAAATTCAGAGGGGCTTACGACTGATCTAAAAATGTTGGGACGAGGAGAGAGAAAAGCCGTTCATCACTCATTTACAAATAGAAACTACACGCGTTACACTTATTAAACTTACACTTGGGCTTCATTCACAGCTACTTACTGTTACTACCTATGACTCAAGAAAAGGAGAAGGGGAAAACCATTCTTGAAACTTTGAAAGAGAAAACAACATCGACTAGGCAATCTTAATTCTTGATGCAAGCATATAGAAATTTGGTTTTAGGATAAACTTAGCATTCACTTTGTGGCAACTTGTCAAGGTATTGGCAGTGGCTTTTTTAATAAAGTTCATTAAATCAAGTTTTTCTTTGATATGATCTGTTCTGTAGCCAAAACTGTCCGCTTGATATGATGTATGTACAGGATTGTACCAGCCAAAGCAAATCCATTTTTCAAGCGAATTTGATTTTTTACATACAAATTTTAAAAATGATATGCTGTTTGCTCCACTAATTTTATTGTTCTGTTGTCAATTTCCAAAAATTCGACTCAATTAATTCGAATTGGATTCCATTTTGGAATTAAGGATGACTATGTTGTTACATATTTCACTTTCTTTACTGCATTTTTATTTTCAGCGTGATAATTTTTATAACAATATTATATCGTAAAGTTAAAAATGTGAAGCAAATTACTCGACCGGAAATTAAAGTTGATTTTGTCGCACTTCATACCTCCCTACAAAAAACGATGGGAATTATATTAGACATGGAGAGTGGAGAGCGGGGGAGGGGACCAGGCTCAAATGAAACGCTTGTTGTTTAATACAGCGTAGCAAAATAATAAATGTAATCATATCTTTGAAATAATAAATCATCATCATCATCAAACATATAATAATAATGCTTGATAATTTTACTTGTATGTTTATTTATGTATTTCCATAATACTGAAGAATGGCTTGAGACAATGTATGACATAATAGCCTTGATTCTACTGATGCCACTCAAAATAGTTTATTATAAAAATAAAACATAATTATATTATTTTCTTCTGAGATGTGGCGTTTCTCTGAATTCACGGAAAGGGTAAAAAATAGATTCACACACCCCACCACATGCACACGATGCGGAGGAGGGGAGGAGAACGACGACGTATTTATCAAAAAAGGAAAAGCTGAGGAAAAAAACTGCCACATTCTATTCTATTCTTGTAAAAATGGTAAGAAGAATGAAGGCGCAGAAGGTATATTTTTTCTGTGGCTCCAGGAAACGCATCTGCACGCATGCATGGAAACCACATGAAACAAAATATGTTTTTCTTCCCTTTTCTGCATAAAATGTATTATGAGAAATGCAGTTCATTATAATCTGCATGTGCGAGAAGTGCTCAAGTCGATTGTTGTATTATATACTTATTATGTAATGCTTTTTATAACTTTTATATGTATGAATATTTTAGACAAGAATCAAAAAGAAATAAAAAAATCTAACCCTCTTTCGTTATCCCTAATTTTTTTCTCTATTTAGTTATGTTCGTAGATTTTATTTGCTCCGTGAGTCTTGAGTTAAGAGAATTGGGTATAAATTGAGTATAATTTGAGTTGGGAACTGAGCCACTAACAAATTCTTTAGAATCGCATGATTGGCTTATTTACTGATACTTCCTTTTCACGATAATGAAATAACGATTGTCTCTGCATTAAGAAAAGGCAGTTAATTTAAATTATCATCAAGTTTATATATCCACCAATCAAAATTGTTCATGAGTAGGAGCATTTTGTAAGTGACTTGAAATTTAGTGTTTAGTGGGAATAAGGGAACTTCTCTGTCAAATATATATAAGACAATTCCTGTCTTTTAATCAGATAACGCACATAAAATCAATTCCAATAGATAACTACATAATAATATTCAATTCAAACCTTTTCACCCAAATACCTACCAAGACGAAAACAAAAAAGTTGCTTCTGCAGTCTGTACATATTTTCTCTATGATATCTATCAATTTTTGAACGGTTTAATTGTTTTTTACTGGTCAGTTAAAAGCAGTTTACTTTAAAAGATATTAGTATCATTTCATCTTTTGAAATAATAGTTAAAGGCTGATCCACCGACAAGTAACATACATAAACTGACTACATTTTGTTATGTCTCAAATCTTGAACGGTTTTTTCCCTCACTGTCTGGTCTAGTTTGCCTTAAAATGGATATATATTTCCTAGAGTTCATATTACAGCGTTACATATTTTCTTCCTCCTCTCGCAAAATCTTTTAGTTAAAAGTAACAGAATACTACTACGATGGGAATATTATGGGACAAGTAGCAGAATCGGGCAATGAGAAAGGCAAAAGGGCAAATAAGTACTTGCATATTACTTATCTGAGAGACGACGACGAAGGAACCAGATTTTTGTAAGCAATAGATCTTGGTAAAAAAAACTGACTACAAAAGTCCTGTTTTCTCCCTGCTGGCAGTTATGCATTCAGCCAACGTTTTTGGTTCATATTCATAACATACTATACTAACAGTAATAATAATACATATTGCCATGCCACATTATACTGATTCCTTTTTCTATAAAAAAAATTCTTCTCTCAAGTCAAGTCGTAAGCAAAACAATGTATTACATCTAGAATATTTAGAGACATGCATACATTGCACATCTCCTCTAGATCTCTAGCAAAGCAATAATATTAGAAATGGTATGGTATGATGGAAACATATTTTTCAAACTATTTCTTTCTGTTTTTTTTTGCTTCATTCGTTAAATTGGACGTTTTGGAGGTTTGACCAAAAAGATTACCATTAAGAGAGCAAAAAATAGAAGAAGAGGAATACATCACGTCACCGAGATAGACGGAGAGACTGAGAGAGAAGATGTTGATAAAGTTGCGAGGCTCAAGAGAGAGCTGATCTGACTGACGGAGAGGAGCAAAAGAAAATTTTATATTTTTTGTGACTTGCCTTGACTTGATTCATCTACTTAATAGCGTTCCATCTTTCTACCTGCCTTTCTTCCATTTCATTTTATATGCTGGGCTATTTACCTAACATTGCGTCATTTGGACACGACACCATAATACCTACCAACCAGGTAACTAATTACATATAAATTTAGATTTTATTTCTCTTCCCTAACTGGTTAATGGACTGAGGTACATTCACATCGTCATCATATCATAAGTAATATGCACTATAATAATATTTTTTGCTCCAACTTCAACGTCTTCAACATTATTTTTTTCGGACATTATTTCTCAGCTCCTCAACTTTGTGATAATTTGTAACTGTTCCCCTTTAAAATAGCCAGACATACTTATAATAGGTATCATCAGCGAGTAAAGTATTTAGAGGCAAGTAATCATTTTTTTTCTCTCCTCCAAATAGTTAATCATCGGATGGACTGCACTTACACAGCCCATTCTTCAAACTGCCAGAGAAGAATGCATGTATTTTGTTAATTGCAACAATGCAATGGGGAGAGAATGAGCAAGTTTGTCAAAAAAAAGTGCACACAAACTTGTACGAAGACGAGGAGATTGCAATTGTCGACATAAGCAAAACATATATTTCATTAGATTTACATTACAACTGATCGAAATGCATGTAGTTGCCATGTCGAGAATAAATTGTCTATTTAAAGAGAACTTTTTGAAATACCTGCTCGGATCGCATCGCATGATCAGAACAAGACAACAACACGATCATATCAATGCATGCATATAACTCACCATCCCTTTAAACGAATATAAAAATAAATAAATTTTTCCGATCAAACTGCAACAACTTTAGACTATTCAAGATGCGCATATCAAACCAGAGAAGAGTAGACCAGAGACCCGTATGCCAACTTATCTGTCTAATTCTACCCGTGAAATAATAGGATAAACATAGGTTTGGATCAAGCCAATACGATACTACGGTAGAATGTGAATGTAGAGGGACGTGTGTGCGAGTTCTGTCATTTTGTGAGCTGACTAAAAACATGATTGCTTACAGAACCGAGATATGTTTATTACTACCTATGTGGTTTAATGGAATCCAATCTTAAAAATAACAACAGAAGTTATTTATACATTTTATTTTATAACCCTTTTTTATTTCGTACATGAGGATGATGATACTGTTTGCTCCTCAAAAATATGTATTGGATGTCACTTTTGGTTGTGTTTTTATTCCTCCATGCATGTGTGTGGCTTCTTGTTCTTGATGGTTGGGCTTTTTTCGGCAGCAGTAGGTATAAATAACAATCACATTAAGATTGGCATCAGCAACCGTGAGTATGGCAATCCAATCCAAGTCAATTGCTCGGTATTTTTTTTGGATGAGAGGAAACCACTCTGGCAAGATTCTGATCAGAATATCTTTTGAGGTGCTTACTTATTTATAGCTATGGCCATTTGCATTTTTTATCTCTGTTCGCAGAGAATTCCTACAGGTTTTTGCAATGCAGAAAGATATATTCATACAACCTCTTGGTCGTCGTCGTCGGCAGCGATTAAGATAGTGGCGATGATGGTGATGTTGATGAATCATATAAGTGAATGGAGAGTGATCATTGATCTTATCAAAGTGACAAATATTACTTGCTTTGCAATCATCCTCTCCTATTTACTTCACCAGGGGAAAGACTTATGAAGATTGACTGGCTGAACGGAGGTATCCAGCTGCGCAGTATTTGTTTTATAGACGGGGAGAATGAATAAAAATTTAATTTCGATTATCATCTTCTTGCTCAAATTGAATTTTAAAAGGGATAAAAAGATGCAGTGCAGAAGTCACTGTCGGGATGAAATGGGCTAATTGAATTAGCTATTTTGGTACCGTCATTTTCAAATGTTCAGATTTCAATTTTCATTAAAGGATTTTCAGTCACAATTCAGTCAGTACCCTGACTCTTGCCAAACTAAAACAAGTGTATTGACGAACGGGTGCCGAGTTCACGACGTTATTTTCATCCCATCCCATGAGCAAGTTTCTTTTTGTGCATTTTATTTTTATTCATAACCTTTTTTTAAATTTGCTCGACATTTTTAGCCATACAAGTTAGTTTGCATTCCCAACCAAAGCCAACGACGTAAATGATTGGTGTCAATAAATAATTCAATATTACTTTTTCCCTAACATGTCATTACTCTCCTTGCTAATTACAATGGTTTTCGAGGAACAATACTTCTGTTTGGTGTTCTGTTAGCCCCCCATTATTATTATTACAGTTTATTTCATCCCTTGCCAGAAGTCAGACAAAATATTGGTATGACATGAGCGAAATGGCACGGTGTGCATTAATTGTATGCGTTTTTGTTTTAAAGTAGAAATTTGATAAGGTGGTGGTCGGTGATGACTGATGATATGATGATGATTGGTGCTATATATGCACATATCATATATACTCACTAACCATTTTCAATTTAATGAACGAGCTTTGTTAACGACGCTGTTCTATGCGCCACTTTACTCCAACAATGCCTATTATTATTTAGTCCACTTTCAGGTGCTACTAACAAAACGTCAAAATATATATCGTCCATTATATCGTGAATTAAAAAAAGGAAAATTAATGGATCTATTTCTTCATCATCAACGAGATTGAGAGAATGGTTGAATGAATGAAAGCAGACGCGGCGTGATTAGGGTAGGTATGGTACGAGGATATATATTAAAATCAATTAACAGCAATAATGCAAATGTCTCAAGCTATTTATGCATTTATACTAATTTCGTTCCCAATAAATGAACAATTTAAATTTAGTGGATGATATGATAGCAGCATGATATGATATGTATATGTATCGCCGTATGAATAAAATTGGAATGGAGAATGCGAAAATAATTGGGAAATACCCCTTAAATATTTTTTAAATGACTAGATAATGTGTACATTATAATAACCCTATCATATCTTATCTTTTATGTAAGAAAAGAAGGCTACGTGTGGTTTCGTCAAGTCAATTCAAACAAAGATTTTTTTTGGAATTGATGTATTATTTTCAAGTTGACTCATTTGTGTACATGGTGCATTTAGCCGTATATTTTTCACGATACAATGAAAAAATATATTTCCACTTATGGCACCATAAACAATGAGAAATAGAGGCAATAATTTTTTAATTATTTTTCCTCTTTGAAAACACGATGGATCTATTTGTGATGTGATTATTGCAGCTTGTACCATGAATCCAAGTACTCTGTGTCTTATCATTGATGGGCTCCCTGAAACCCCTTCAGAAACTGATGAAAGTTTACGCGCTGAGCTAAGCAAAATCATCAAACCATTAACTGGGCGTGATATATCAATGGACCAAGCCTTCCGACTTGGACTTACCAAGCCGGATCATACCAGAAAAATTAAAATCTGCCTTCACTCTTTCACGGACAGGAAGGATATTTATGACAACCGTCTGAAGACTACCAAGGGAGTTTTCATTAATGAAGACCTGCCGGCTGGAATCCGACGCGATCATGCTGCACTCCGAAGAATGCGAAGCCAACTCGTTGAAAAGAAAATTAACTGCAAAATCAACTTCAACAAAGGGACTCTTGAAACCGACAAAGGGGAAATCTACACAGTTGAAAATGGCCAGATCTCTGCTCCTGCTAAGCTGCCAGCAAAAAATGCCAATCCTCCAAAACCGAATGCTCCAAATTCAAATAGGAAACGGAAATCAGCAACGACCCTGAACGGAGAATTCATCGGAAAGGACAACCTACGAGGAAACCAGACAAAGCAGAGGCGC